>JBBYHM010148089.1:0-80410 GCA_038381775.1 Adansonia rubrostipa
CTTTATCATACATATATGCACTTAACTTTAGGTTGAGAGTATGAATTTTTTGACATTATTTAGGGAGAGTACATACTGCCAAAATATTTCTAACATGCCAAAATATTTTTTTATTAAATAAAAACATAGAACATGTATGCATAATTATATTTATTATCTAATTAAGCACCAATATTAAATAATAAATATTTTATGCAATCTAAAAAAAATCTAAAAAAATCACCAAAAAATAAAAAGTCATAAAATATTTGTGTCTAGAAAAAATGGACTCAAAATGATGGAGGTGCGCCTCCTGCGCCTGTGGGATTTGGCCGGGACATGAGTTCTAGCCATATTCAACTGGGGTTTTCTTGACCCGTTCGGGTCTGTAATTAAAATTAGATCAAATTTTCATGTTTTTTTGACTTTATTAGATGTAATTAACATCATTAAAACATGATTTAACATGAAATTCACATAACCCATGCATCAATTCTTAATAAAAACATGAAAAAGGATCAAAATTTTATTATTTTCATAACTTTTATTAGACCCGATTTAAATATATCACAATTTTTCTCGTTTAATCTCTCTTACTTTAATCCTAGGGTTTAATAACGTATATAGATAATTAATCTATTAAAACCCTATATCAATTTTGATTTTACAAGACTTAATCAATAATTTCATAATGAAAATTTTAATAGACATAAAATACAAACAAATTCATGTTCCATGCGTGAATTTTTTTTAATACGTAAATACAGATTATAAATCTAACTAGATGATCTGATTAACAAGACTAGAAACCTAGCTCAGATACCACATGTAATAATTTAATTAAACATACCTCTTGCCATTTTTGATCAAGATGAATGACTTTACTTCAATGCACAAAGAATCCGTATAAGCCTTCTAGTCTATTTTCTATTTTTCTAAAATTGAAAATCACCTTATGATGGTGCACAGGTAATTTATAGACTAGACTAGGGACCTATACTAGACTAATTAGAGTTAAATCCTACCATCAAGGAATCTGTATTCTAATCAGCTATTAAAATAGAGTTAAACTCTCATCACTAGAGTAGTTAAACTAGAATTAGGATTTCCTTTATAATTTTACCTTAATAACTTGATTTAATTATCTTGGTTCATTTATTATCATGTGGGCCACATGAAGTCCAACATTCACATCTAGGTGACACATCATGAACACCCTACTCGATTGGCTATATGATCTGTAAATGTCAGTCAAGTCCTGATTAAGATTTAAAAGTTGTTATAGGAGAAATAAAATAATAAAAGGAAAGGTACAAATAAATTTCTCATGATGAAACATTTTGAATTCAAAATGGTTGGTTGCAAACCCACTACGGATCAAGTTCATGAACTACAAGTAGGCTTCGTGACCTAAAGGTTATGATTCCTGAATAACAAGTTGAGGCAATAATTTCTAAATTGCTCTAAACTTAGAATGAGTATAGGAAGAAACTTCTCCATATGGATGAATATTTCACTACTGAAAAGATAGTGTACATTGAAGAATAAACTTGAAAGTGTGATACAATGTATCTTTCTCCAAATTCTAAAATGAATTATGAAGGTGAATACTAGAAAAATAATGATTGGAAAGGAAGATGAAAGATCTTGTCTGATTTGGAGGACAAGTAAAATAAAAAAAATGGTTACGTAAATCATATATCATCGCAACAAAAAAGGGCATTGCATTAACGACTATAGACTTTCTTAAGAAAGGCAACAATCAAAGGAGGTTTCTAGTTCTAAGGCAAATGTTGTCAAGTAAAGAGACTTTGTGGCAATGGTCATTGTAAGAATACAAAGCTTGTATATCAACAAGATTATAGCAAGTAATATGGCACACATGCCAAGACTTGTGACTGTTGGCTTGATACGGGGGCTCAAATCCATGTATGTGATGACCGAAAGCACTTCAAAAAGTATGAAGAAGTTGCAAACCAAGAGGCGAGCAACAACAATTTAGCCAAAGTGCTTGGTCAAGGGATGGTAGAACTGAATTTTACTTTAAAAAAAAAAACTTTAATAATTGTTCTTCATGATTTAGATTTGAAGAAGAATTTGGTATTTGTTAGTTTGCTTTGTATATATATATATATATATATGGGAAATGGATACTTGTAGTGAGAGTATATTTACACAGTATTGATATTAATAAAGTTAATTCGTTTGCTTATATTGTTGATTCTTGTTCATTATGGCATGTTAGATTAGCATATTTAAAATTTAAATCTCTTTAGTATATATGCATAATAATAATTATATTGCATTGTATTGGTGTTTTCTTTAGTGTTTTGTTGGAGCTCAAGAACCAAGGATGATAAGTTCAAAAAGAGTTTGCTAGTAACTATGCATGGCATTCTAAGATTGAAGCCAATGTTTTATATATTTATTTCTTGCTTTTTCATATTTCATTTTTCTGGTCTCGTTTATACTTGGGCGATGAAGACCAATGAGTTCTTGAGTGTGTCGTTGTAGAATCTAAGAACTCTATGAATAAAGCCTAGATCTCAAGCTGTGGTGTACATATCGATCATCCATTATGGTTGTTCATGCATTAGAAAAGAGGGTTGATGAATTCATTGGTTCAAATTGTTTTTAACATAGTAACACACCATGAATGAAACTCAAATCCAACCTCTATTCTTCTTTTGTTTATAAATTAAATATGGTTGATTTACTTTATTTTGATAGCTTAAACAACAAAGTGGACTACAAAATTGAGTCAACATTATTGAAAATGTTTTTAAGAGTATACCCGATCACCTGATTTCATCAAGGTTAAGTTCATTGGCCTTTAATGGATTTCGCATTTAGCTTCATTTTCAGGAAAATTATAACCCAATTAGAAACTAAAAGCCTGATTAAAAAGGAATTGTCATGTATGTTTTACATTTTCTAAAGTATGAAATCAATCAATCATGTTATTTCAAACCTCAAAGTTAGTTTCCTATATGCCACATAAGATTTGAAAAGTGAAATATATATTTTTAAGTTTAGATGCTACCTGGTGACCTTTCTACTATAAACTGTCAATTTGAAAGTTGAATGACATACAGCTCTAGATTAAATCACGTTATACACCAACTTTAGCTTTTTTATTCAATTTTTATTTCATATGTTTGGTTATTTCACCTATTCTAATTTAATTTATTTCATGGTGCTTTTAATTACTTGTTTATTATTTATTAAACTCCTGCTTACTTTTGTCTATCTAATTTATTTACCGTTTGTTTTTATTAATTATTTATCTTCGCAAGTTACTATCATGCAATCTACCTTTACCTGTTTATTCGTTTTAATACTTTTTTCCATTATTTAGTTATTTACTTTGTCAATTTTAGTTATCCATTCATTAAATTCATTCTATATTAATTTGACATGGCATAAATGGACATTGAGGATAAATTTTATAAGAAAAATGGTTCGACTTGGCGAGATGAGCTCAACCTCTTTACTGGGAGTGTCACAAATTTCTCAAACTGAAACACCATTGTTATTTTTTGAGTAATGGTAGTATTGGCTAAAAAATAATGTTTTAAATTATGCCAGGTTGAGGGAGGGCTAAGAGGCTTTTTTATGTAAATAATACATTTTTTTATTTTTTGATATGCATCATTTCTGAATTAATTCTTGAAACATGCTCTTTTTTTTTTCATTTTCATGCATATGGGCGAGTTCCCAACTGAAGATTGGAAACTAGCCCACTAAGGGGGTGAGTTCCCTTCTTTTTTTTTTTTTTATATATGTTGCGAGTTTCCCATATTTTGGCCTGCCTCCCCCAATACTTTTTTTTTTGAGTTGGGAGGGTCACTGATCTTACTCTTATGACCCCTAAAGTTATTGAGGGAGAGGTTGGAACTCTCTATAAAGAGAGTTATCAAAGCTCCTTTCCTCACATTGATGAGGAAATGAGTTTTGAAAATTTTTAAGATTCGAATATTCATATTTAACAGATTTTTTGCATAATTTTTTAAAGATATGTTTTGTTTTTATTTGTAGAAGTGTCCTTGTAATATTAAAATATAATTAGCTTGTAATTTATTATCATGATTAAATTTAGTTTTGTTGTAACTAAAGTTTTTTTGTACAAGTTGAAATTTGTTTTTGTGGATTAAGGTATGATTTAAGTTTTTTAATTAAATAATTTAAAATTTAACTTTGTAATTTATTATTAAATTTAGTTTCATTATAATTAAGGTGTTATTAAGCAATTGAAATTTGTTTGAAAGATTAAGTTTTTTTTAGCAGTTGAAATTTATTTGAAAGATTAAGGTATGATTTAGGGTTTTTTTTTGAATAATATGATATTTAACTTAACTTTGTAATTTTTTATTTTCACGATCTAATATTTTTTTGTGGTTATTAAAGTTTTGTTTTGTAGAAGTTAAAATTTATTTGAGAGATTAAAGTATGACTTAGGTTTTTTTATTTAAAAAATAAGTATATGATATTTAACTTTGTAATTTATTATCACGATAAAATTTATTTATGTTATAATTATGGTTTTTTATAGTAAAAGTTGATTTAGTTTGACAAATTAAGTTATTTTAATGTTAAAAGAATTTTAATTTTTTTTTTGTAAGCATATTTTCAATTAATATAATGGCTTCATCATCACTATTTTTGTTGAGATTGTAAGAGATTTATATATCATCAAGAGTATTATCTAAGGTACTAAAATTTTATTAATCATATATTTAAAACACTACGAATTTAATTTTTTTTAACTATAAACGAATGACTTTTTGAATAATATTATGATTGCAAGTTACGGCCCTGTAAATTTGCTTTGGAAGAACCAAATTCGTATATCGTAGACTATCTAAGGTCATCCAGATTTTACTATGTAGCTTGAGTTAGAACACCTGAATATGAGCCTCGACTAATAAAGCCTTGATTGAATGATGAAGACTAAAGAAACACAAATTTCATCTTTCATGCGGTGAATGCACAATTACCCCAGATGATGTTGCACTTCAATTGGGATTACTAGTTGATGGCAAGGTAGTAACAGGGGAGAGCCTCGTGGAATGGGCTGATATGTGCCTTGAATTATTAGGTGAGATCTCTCTAGCTAACTGTTTAAAAGGCCCAAGACTCAAAATAATTTAGTTAGAAAGAACTTTCGCTACACTCCCACAAAATCCCAGTATACAAGATATAGAACGAGTTGCTAGAACGTATATTTTATGATTAATTTTGGGGGAATGTTAATGCCTAATAAATATAGCAATCAGTTTCATTTATTATATCTTCAAATTTTATGAGATTTTAGGATAGTTGGGGTTTGACCTATTTAGGGTTCTTATATAGGAAACTCTGTCAGGCCATAACTAAATGCACCCTTAACATAGGTGGTTGTTTATGGCTGTTGTAGTTGTGGGCTTAGTATTGGATGTCATTTCTTGCACCGAAAGTTAGTGCATAGCCTGAATACTCTCTTGTGTTAAGGTAATAAACTTAGATTTCATTCATATTGCATTAATATAGAGGTTATACTTACTTCTAAATTATTAAAATTATATATATTTGAATAGATGGTGCGATCAAAAGGATTATAAATTTACCACAATTAAGCTCGAAATATTAGAGGAAAACTTGAATGCGTCACCGTTGATAGGGTAAATATTTTAAAGTAGTTAGATTCAAGTACGTATCCTTTTAACCCAATGGATGCCATATTGTTCAGTAATAATTTCTATGCATTTTTGTAGTTTTTGTGGATGCTATATTGTGTTAATAAGATAACGGCATGCCTTCTAATGGAAGCCTATAGAAGTAGCCATATTTAGCATGCAAATACAACAATAACGCGCTTTCAATTTGTGTAGTGGCATCAGGTGAATAGGACCTTATGCCAATTTGCGATGCAACAACTAATCCCTCAAACATCAATAAACCATGACAAAGTTCACAAAACTAACATGCATGGTAATCATGTAGAAAATTTGTTGAAAAGCATAGAAAATGTTCTAGTTTTGGTAAAACTGTTCTATATTAATTGTTTATGGTTCTAGAATTATAAGCAATAATTTCACACGATCAGATGGACTCAACAAGCTACTTCGTAGATGTTCACAATGCTAATGCACCTAGGATGTCATTTAATCATCCTAAACTAGAATGTGATCCTGGATTATTATCCAATCATTGATTTTTTTAGTCACACTAGGGATGATGATGATAATGATAAGTGTTATTGGTCGGAGCCACCAGCAAGTAGGTTAGATGCTGACCTCTTGATATGGACTTTAGGTCTAGCACATCTGTCTAGCACGTACTAGTTTGGTATACAAGTTTTAGGTTTTGGTGGTACCAATACCTATCTTGTTTATGGTGCAACAAGTGTTGGCTCCTCTAGCAGTTGGAATCCATTTTTGGGTATGGCAGATATGGGTATTTTTATGAGTGGTGGATATCGCCAAATTCAGATATTGCAGATAAAGCCATTCTGGAAGAAGCACCGACGGTGATAGTACGAGGGTGAAGACATCAAACTTGGAGCACTCGTGGCAATGAAACTGAGCGTGTTGCACTACAAGTGTTGCCACTATGTAATAAGAAAGCTTTTATTGTTGTTCAACACCACGCGAAAAGGCCCCAAATGAATAGAGTTTTATGTGTATTAATTTGTTTAATATTCATTTCTGCCATTTATATCATTTATATAATATTTCAGCATTCAAAAATATTTTCTAAAAATCTATTTTTATCATTTAGGATCATTTATATAATATGTTTTTATTTTATTTATGTAATTTTTAGTTGGCAGTTTATTTAAAAATCTATACTTAAGGTCAAAATTGAAATGTTTATACATTAAAAAATTGATCTTATTTAAAAAAAAGATGCATAGTAAATTTTGGAACTTGACAGACGTGACAAATGCATGGGTATCAGATTCCTTCTGATATAAAAGGAAAAAAGTTGACTAATGCATAGTAAATGTGAAAGAACCTAAAAGATGTGATAAATACTTAGGGTATTAGATACCATTTGATATGAAAGAAAAAAAAGTTAAGTGATGCATAATAAATATGAAAGAACCTGAAAAATGTGACAAATGCATGAGGTATCATACTTTTTCTGATAGGAAAAGGAAAAAGTTGAGTAATGCATAATAAATGTGAGAAAATTTGAAGGATATGACAAATTCATTAAGTATCAGATTTCTTCTAACATGAAAAAAGTTAACTAATGCATAGCAAATGTGAAAGAACATGAAAAATGTGACAAATGAATGAGGTATCAGATTCTTTCTAATACGAAAGAAAGTAAATTAACTAATGCACAATAAAAGTGAGAGAAATCAAAGGATGTGACAAATGCATTGGGTATCAAATTTCTTTCTATGCAGAAGGAAAAACATGGACTAACGTATAGTAAATGTGAGAAAACCCGAAAGATATGACAAATGCATGGTCTATTAGATTCCTTCTAATATGAAAGGAAAAAAGTTGAGTAACGCATAATAAATGAGAGAAAACTCGTTAGATATAACAAACGCATGGTGTATCAGATTCTTCTTGATACAAAAAGGAAAAAAAGTTGAATAATGCATGATAAATGCTAGAAAGATATGACAATAGGAAAGAAAAAAGTTGAGTAATGCATAGTAAATATGAGAAAACCTGAAAGATTTGACAAATGCATGGGGCATCAAATTTCTTCTGATACGAAAGGAAAAAAGTTGAGTACTGCATAGTAAATGTCAGAGAACCTGAAAGATATGAAAAATGCTTGGGGTATTATATTTCTTCTAATACGAATGAAAAATGTTGAGTAATGTGTAGTAAATATGAGAGAACCTAAAAGATGTGATAAATGAATGGGGTATCAGATTCCATCTAATATAAAAAGAAAAAAAAGTTAAGTAATGTGTAATAAATGTAAGAAAACCTGAAAAATATGACAAATAAATGGGGTATCATATTCCTTCTGATGAGAAAGGAAAAAGTTGAGTAATGCATAATAAATGTGAAAGAACCTGAAAGATGTGACAAATGCATGGGGTATCAGATTCCTTCTTATACGAAAAAAAGATAACTAAGGCATAGTAAATGGAAGAGAACTTGAAAGATATGACAAACGCATGAGGTATCAGATTCCTTCTAATATGGAAGAAAAAAGTTGAGTAATGCATAGTAAAAGTCAGAGAAACTAAAAGATGTGATAAATGCATGAGATATCAGATTCTTTCTGATATGAAATGAAAAAAGCTGACTAATGTATAGTGAATGTAATAGAACTGGAAAGATGTGACAAATGCATGGTGTATCAGTCCTTTTGATACGAAAGGAAAAAAATTGAGTAATGCATAATAAACGTGAGAGAACTTGAAGGATGTGACAAATGCATGGTGTATTAGATTCTTTCTGATACGAAAGGAAAAAAAGTTGAGCAATGCATAATAAATGTGAGAGACCTTGAAATACGTGACAAATCCATGGTACATTAGATTTCATTTAATACGAAAAGAAAAAAGTTGAGTAATGCATAGTAAGTGCGAGAGAACTTAAAAGATATGACAAATGCATGAGATATCAAATTCTTTTTTATATGAAAGGAAAAAAGTTGAGTAATGCATGGTAAATATGAGAGAACCTAAAAGATATGACAAATGCTTGGGGTATTAGATTTCTTTTAATATGAAAAAAAAATTGATTAATGCATAGGAAATATGAGAGACCTAAAAGATGTGAGAAATGCATGAAGTATCTGATTCCTTCTAATATGATAGAAAAAGGTTAACCATTTCATAGTAAATGTGAGAAAATCTTAAAGATGTGATAAATGCATGGGGTATCAGGTGCCTTCTCGTGCAAAAGGAAAAAAGTTGACTAATACATAATAAATGTGTGAAAACCTAAAAGATGTGACAAATGCATGGTATTAGATTCCTTTTGATACAAAAGAAAAGAGTTAAGTAATGCATAATAAATTTTTTAAAACCTGACAAATGTAACAAATGATAGGGTATCAGATTCTTTTTGATACGAAAAGATAAAGTTGACTAATGCATAGTAAATATGAGAGAACTAGAAAGATGTAGCAAATGCATGAGTTATCAGATTCCTTCTGATACAAAAGGGAAAAAAGTTAGTTATTACATAGTAAATGTGAGAGAACCTGAAAAATGTGACAAATGCATAGGGTATGAGATTTCTTTTGATATGAAACAAAATGTTAAATAATACATAGTAGATTTCTTAGAACATGATAAATGTGAAAAATGCATAAGTTATCAGATTCTTTCTAATATGAAAAAAAAAAGCTGACTAATGCATAATAAATGTGAAAGAACCTTGCAGATATGGTTAATGCATGGAGTGTCGGATTTTTTCTAATACGAAAAGAAAAAAGTCGGCTAATGCATAATAAATGTGAGAGAACCTGTAAGCTGTGAAAAATACATGAGGTATCAGTTTTTCTGATACAAAAGAAAAAAATTTTAGTAATGCATAGTAAATTTCTTGGAACTCAATAGGCATGACAAATGAATGGGGTATCAGGTTCCTTTTAATATCAAAAGGAGTTGTCTCATTCATAGTAAATTTCTTGAAACCTAAGTGATGTGACAAATGAATGGGGTATTAGATTCTTTATTACTCCATTATATATATGGTAGTTTATCATTTTCATTTTCATTGTCATTTGCTTTTCATTTCTGCAAGATTTGTTCCTAGAGTTTACTGATGGTGCTTCTTCATTCTAGCCTTTATTGTTTTCTATTGAACATTAATAGCGTCAATTTTTTATTTAATATTTGTTTGCATTTTTAGAGCTAGTTACATGTTTTTTTTACTTTAATATGTTAAAGCATTGTAAAAAAATTTATATTCGATGTTTATATGTGATAATTTAGACTGTATATGATGAAAATAGTTTTTGTTTGTAGGTTACTTAAACAACATGAGAATAGATTTGTCGTATTTATCTACTTTAATGGACAAATTTTGAATAGTGAAAAAGGTGTTACTTTTCAAAATGTTGATAAAGCATCACAATAAAGAAATTGAAGGCTAAAATTAATACAAAGATAAAAGCTGAAAATGAAAAAAGAGTATCAGAGATTAAGTATAGGCTTTCTATTTCTATTGAGGGAAGATTATCTGATATAGGAGTTTCCCAGTTAAAGATGATGATAATTTAAGATGCATGTTTGATGCCCATGAATAATTTCATAATGTCAGCATAATTGAATTATATGTTGAGCTAGAGTACGTTAATGGTGATGGTGGGCCATTAAATGTCCATACTGCATGCGACATACTCACACAAATGTCATGGCCCTTTGATATCCCGAATATCAACCTCCTCTAGATGCGTAACTGTTGAAGAATAATTTCATTGAATCTTTTCATTATTCATTTGTGCCACTAAGAGTTCTTACTATCGAAGATAATGAGCGACACACCACCATAATGATAGAGTCTCTAATTAGAGGTGTTGAAATGTAAAGTGGAGGACCAAGTTCATTTAATGCTGATCCTGATCAATCATCTAGACCCCACTGTGAATAGGCCATTGATTCTAAAAAGCTAGAAGATTATGCTGAATTTGATGACAGTGATGGCAACAATGATTCTGACCTAAATGTTGTAGTTGAAATCAACGTTTATTATTTGTCATCTCTTAGTGCAAGTAGTGGTCCTTTTCATCAGTTTGAGCCTGTATCTAATATGCACACCCTTGATTTGAATGCAATGCACACGATAGAGTTTTCAGAATATGCTCATATATTAGGCGTGCTATTAACTTAGAATCCATCTACCAGTGATCTCTGTGTTGGGATACAATTCGCTATGACAAGTTAGTGCTTTTAGCTATTATGCACTACACCATAAAAAACTGTATAGATTATAGAATTGTCAAATCTATGCCAAACAAATATCATGATAAATGTACAATGTAAGCCCCAAAGTGCAAGGAGCATAAAGGCATCATTGTTGAAAAAGAAGTATGGGATATTAGAAAATACAATGGCCTTCATACTTGTACATCTAGACAAATTGCAGAAGATTACATAAAATTAGATTCTAACATGATTTATTCATGCATTTTATTCTTGGTCCAAGCAAATCCAGTCACTTCCATTTCAGTTTTAGTTACAGAGATGCAAAATAAGAATGGATACATGAGCTCCTATAAGAAAGCAAGGATAGCAAAGTCGAAGTCAATTGTTTGACTGCTTGGCGATTAGGATAAATCCTACAATGATTTGCGAAAGTGGTTAGGTGCAATGCAAAATTTTGTTTTTGACATAATAGTGGAATTAGAAACTGTACCTACATATCACTGTCAACTAATGGAGCAAAGTAAGCATATTTTCCATTGACTTTTTTGGATATTTAAGTCTTGTATTGAAGGCTTTCACTTTTATGAGTTTGTTGTCAAATAGATGATACATTTTTATATTGAGGGTGAGATAAATGAGGCATGCTCGTTTAGTCTTGGCAATTTATGTAGATATACACAACCTGGCATCTGTTTGATTTCTAGTCGACATGAATCCATCAAATCTGTCATCAGAGACTCATGTAGCACATGGAAACATCTATACACATATTGTGTGTATTGCATTTGACATATTGCAGCTAATTTCATGAGGAGGTTTAACAATTAGGACTTGTGTCGATGAGTTGTTAACATGGGTGTGTAATTACATTTATGGTTATTTAATCTCTTACAACCTTCTTAATTTTTATTTTTATTGACACATTTTTAGCAAGTCCATAAATTAGCATATAATTTTAACAGTGTACGAGTTAAAGCAACCCCATTTCAGTGGTATTATCAAAATCTTCATGTAAAAAATGCAAAAGAAATTGATTGGATTAATAGGATCCTGAGGAAGAAGTGGGCTCAATGATATGATGAGGGAAAACTCTATGGACATATGACAATGAACCTAGCTGAATTTATAAATTTAGTGTTGAAAGGAACTTGTCATCTTCCTATAGCTACTTTAGTCCAAGCAATGTATTTTAGATTGGTAGAACTATTTGTTAAGATGGGGAACAAGTAGATCACAATGATGGAGGGAGGCCACACATACTATGAAATAGTCATAGATGCTATACGAGAAAATTGAAGGAAAGCTAACTCCCACTTGTTTCATGGGTTTATGCAAGTAAATTAGTCTTTTCTAGCTTAAAAGTTAGAAAACCCATTAGAGGGAGTTGTGGCTTCAAACTACAAAGTCAATCTTAATTAGAGGTGATGTAATTGTGGAAAGTTTCAAGCACAAAGGTAACTTTGTTCACATGTTGTTGCTGCTTTTGCTCATTTTTATATAAATTGCATGCTATATGTGGACAATGTTTATAGACTGGAGATTATATCCAATGTCTATCGACATGAGTTTCAACTTGTGGAACGTGAAGATTATTGATTGGAATAATGGTCTACGACTATGTCCTAGTCTAGAAATGTGAAAAGATCCAAAAAATCAGCCAAAATCAACACATATTCAAAATGAAATGGGCCTTAGAGAGAGACACCAACCAAAGCATTATGGGTTTAGGGTATGTTTTCTGAGTATAAAAAATTAGCATGTTTCTTAATGATGGTAATTATTTATGCTGATGGTTTATATTAAAATATATGTTTAATAACATTAAAAATATATAAAATCAAAATATTAAATACCTTTTTTTAATACTTTTTATTTGAAAATTTTAAAATCCTTTTAATTAGACTTAAATAAAGTAGATTCTATTAACATAATAATATATTGACTTGAATCAATTTAAGTTTAGGCATAAAAAGCATGTCCACCATATGGTACGAGTAAAATTAAATTTACAAGTTTGGTGAATACCCTTCACAAAGGGTAGCTTTTTTTTCTTGAAATATTGAAAAATAATCTTTAGAATAAAGATTTAATTTTTAGTTGATAAAAATATTTATGTTGCTATAACGTGAAATTTATTTTCATGTAACTTCTTAACTTATTTTTAAAATTTTATCATTTAATCAAGTCTCCTTATAGTTTTTATATTAATTTTATCTTTGAAGTTACTATCTTTTTTGATATTCAGAATTTGGTTGATTTTTTATCGATATTGTTTCAATATAACTTATAAATCAACTAAACTATCATTGCTTTAATAATGTAAATATTTTAATTTTTTTCTAATAAATATTACTTTTATAAATATTTATATTAATAAAATATATCTATTAATACTCTTATTTTAACACTATAAGGGAGAAGCTTATTTTCGATGGAGAATTCTGTAAAAAAAAGTCTCTAATCCATCAAAAAAGACTTTTAGCTATGGAAATTCCATTGAAAAAAATTTGTCTCTAGAAATAAAGTTGCTGATAATATTTTCGTCGATAATATATTCATCATCGAAAAATATTATTTTAGATGAAACATTTTCAATAGAATTTCCATCGAAAACATATTATTTTCGATGAAAATATTGTCACTGAAATTTTTTTAGCAACAAAAAATCACAGTTGGATCCGTCACTAAAAATGCTTTTTAATAATTTTATTTTTATTAAATTTATTGTATCATTTTATATGGTAATTAAATGCTTTTAAGTTAAATAATTAATTGCAAAATAAAAATAATTTACTTTTATAGTCAAAAATAAATAAAATGTAAATATATAATAAATAAAATATAATTAAAAGTGTAAATATATAATAAATAAAATATAATAAAAACGTAAATATATAATAAGTAAAATTATATGTCCAGTGTTGCATAAAAAACCCAAAAAAATCACTATGGATGCAAATAAGGGAAGGGTGGAAAGCTGCTGCTAGAATCAGTCATCCGTCCACTAAGAAGCTATTGAATTGCCTATTGGTTCTCTTGGATCTATGCAATTGTGAAATTTATATGCTGTAACTGCTCTTACATCGACTGTATTTGTTATTGTAGTGGGAGAATCTGTTGCTCCTAATTTTTTTACTACTATGGTATGGTGAATAAAAATTGCCGGGTATTAGTTAGATTGTCCATCTTCTCGTTTAGAGTAAGATTAGTCGCAAGTGGTTCTGCTGGTAGTGGTGTTTGCTAGGCAATGGCCAAAGTCACAGGGATGATGATTAAAATACTTTAATTACTTATAATTTCTGTCGAGTCAGTAAAAGAACTGACTTGCTAGTGTGTTTGGTGATAAAACCTTCTTTTTTTGGGTTCGCTAATCCCTTTACAGGTTTTTCCTTCCAAACATCAAACTCTAAAGGTCAACAAGCTGGTCCTATATAGGGATTATGATCAATTGCATTGATAACCCTTCCATTCTTCAATATGTGTAGTCTAGAAGGATTTCAAAGTGTTATTTCACTTTGGGTTCATCATATCCTTGAATTGTTACCTTCCAATGGCCTCAAATAATCGTTATACCAAAGGTGCTTGTTCTGCAAGCCATTGGCATTTACCCTACATCGAGAAAGTTTGAATTAATACATAAGAAACATGGATCCTGTTTTCACAATTATTAAAATCTTAATTATAAACTTGTTTTAGTTGAAACTTTACCTTAAACATAATGAACATCTTGTCCTTCATTGCAGTCGGGATCCTTTTCCAAGTTGACCATGGTGTATTGTAATATTGCATAATCAGTGCAGAAATAGTGGTCTTTACAATCAACTTGATGAAAGCCCTACAATAAAATGAGATAGTTGTTAGGATGCAATAGTTAGAAATAGTTAAATTATTGTGAAAATATATAATAAATTTACATGTTTCTCAATATTGTAACTGAAACCTATTAACAAGTTTAATTCGTAATAATGATGCCTTTGTTTGACCTATATCCCGCCTCCTTAGTGCAATGGACAGACTGCCTATCCTAAGCTGATGAGTAGTAAGAGGATCGGTTGCCTTAGTTGTTGTAATAGGTAGCAAAGTATTAGCAAGGTTCGATCGACGCTCATCCAACTAAAGCTCTCAAGGGATCGATGAGAAATGCTAATCAATGTCATACCTTGGTGATAAAGGTGTAATAAACGAAGTATGTGGATCTTGCTTAGCTTTGATGTATGTCCCTGTAGACCCACGATGGATGGTAATTGCTCTAAAAGTGTTGAATATAACCCCTTATTGGGTTGGATGAGAACATCGAGCTCTACATATACTAGTGGCTCACATCAAATCTACAGCAGCAATAAGAAAAAGCTTAATTATTTATATGCATATTAGTTAAGGTAAATTAATTATTTAATACAAATGTAAATAATTATTTATTTCGAGGTAAATTTAAAAGATAAATTTAATTAAAAGTTCAAATTAATTAACTAGTGATTTAAAAGTTAAATTATTTAATTAAAAGATAAATAATTTAAAAGTTCAATTTTCATAATTAACTAAAATAAAAGATTATTATAATTTATTCAAAATTTAACTTACTTATATGTTTTATAGCATAATAGTCATGAGACGATGAGCTAGCCATTGATAAGAAAAAGACAAAAATGCCATAGCTTAAAAATAAAACATAAATATTTATATAAATTTTAAAGATCAAACAAACAAAAATTAAATTTTAAGCGACCCACCATTAATCCTAGTTCTAACTACCTTAAATCCATAA
The DNA here is from genome assembly GCA_038381775.1 of Adansonia rubrostipa. NCBI lineage: Eukaryota > Viridiplantae > Streptophyta > Magnoliopsida > Malvales > Malvaceae > Adansonia > Adansonia rubrostipa. The sequence goes on from JBBYHM010148089.1 coordinate 15,582, forward strand.
AAAAACCTAAAAATTATATCTAACTAATAACATAATCAACCTAATCAACAAAACATATATAAAAGCATGAACAAAAAATAAATCAATTTACAAACATACAGTACATAAATAAATATTGTTGAAACCTCGAAAGCTATAAAAATCACCACACAAGCTGTACAAAAACAAGCAAATTAATAACGAAACCTTAAATCATAAGAATCCTAAAAAAATATTTTAAAAGTTCAAAAACTTTTAAATCACTAAAAACATAGAGAAAACTAAAATTTAAGTTGCAAAATGAAGGGATGCTAGTGATCACATTTATAGAGGACTTTTTTTTGAAAGAATTTTACTTTCTTTCATCAAAAAAAATTTAGCGGGATGGTTCATCTTCCAATGGAATTTTTGTTAGAAATAAGTATTTGACGAAATATTTAAAATATTTCTAATAAAAAATTTTGTTAGAAAAGTTTTGGGCAAGAATTTTCAACCAAGAATACATTCTTTAGAAATAGTATTTTAAATGGAAACTTTCGTTGATAATAGTGAACATTTCCAATGACAATATCTATTGAAAAAAGCATTTTTAACCAAATTAAAAAATAAATATTCAATTATTTATTTGATGTAGAAATACTTTTTTATGGATATTTCTATCGAAAATACTAGAATTATGTCAGGGATAATTTTGGCTCCTGCTTCACGTGCAAGAACAATGAATAATTTTTGAAGAAATTCTAGTATTTTCAACAAAAAATTTCATTAGAAATAGTTTTGAAAATTTTTCCCAAAAATTTTGTTAATAATTTTCATCGTAAATATGTTGTCAGAAATAAGCTTTTCTCTAGTAATATAAGTATTAATATAAATATAATAAAGTCTTCCTATACTGTGAATATTTTTAAGATTGAATCAAAATTTGAAATCTTAAAAAGTATAGGAATTAAAAATTTTTAAAATCATTGTAGAGGGACTAAATCTTTATTTTTGTCTAAGGAATAAAAGCATCATTTGCACTGAAAAATTTTGTTGACTAAGCTTTCACTTTAGCAAAAGTCAACAACAATGTTAGCAAGTCAACGTCCATGTTAATATTAATGGAAGAAAAGTAATAACACCATTATACTAAACACCTAATTTTGTCCGGGGCCTTTTTTAAACAAACCGTGCCTAATAAGAGATTTTAGTTCAAATGCAATTATTTCTCTTCTTGGGCCAATTTCCAATATCTTAGGGTTTAATTGGAAGGTAATAGAATAAAATAATAAAAATAAGAAATGAGGACGATGGTTGAGTGCTATATCAATAAGCACTATGGCGTCGTGGCACCAGTTGAAAAAAAAATGTTTTTAGGAAGGTTTAAAATGCCTAGGGTGAAAAAAATGTCATTTTCTTGAAATTCATGAGGATGTATTGATAAATCATAGAGGTCATTCAGACAAGCATCGATCATTCGGCCATTATTTCTAGCTATGGTGAGGTGTTTGGATAACCAAAGGCATCTAAAAGTCACATTTTTGCATGTACCTATCGATACATAGCCTATGTGTATTTATGTAGGACCTGCACATCCTGAACATTAAAAAAAACCACTATTTCTATCGATACAAGTGGCCATGTATTGATACAGATGCTCAATAAATCAATACATTATCACTTGTATCAATACAGAGTAATGTCGTAACTAAAATTATGATTTTTGGCTAAAATATCTTGATACACAAGTGGGAATATTGACATACACATCTATGCATTGATATATTCTTCAACGTATAGATATATATGGGCAACATTTGCTCTTTGTATTGATACAAAATTCTTTGTATCAATACAGATAGACAAATTTGCCCAGTTCATGGCATTTTTTAGCTTTTGTACCATTTATCCAAAACTCTGATTCAACGATGTTTTAGGCACCAAAAATCATCCAAATTCATACCTAGCCTTGGTATTGCACTTGTGATTGGATCAATTTAATTTTTGAGGTCTAAAAAGCCATAACAAGGGACATTTTCGTGACGTAAGTTGTTAGAGGGCAATATTGATCTTCCTCATGGTTCAGCTTCATAAAATGGCCTTGATCCATTATTTTTGCTAAATGAACTAATGAATTTGAGTTGTAGCTAAGCATGGTACCTTGTTTTCATATAAGGTACAGGCACTAAAACTGTAAAATGCCTTTATTTTTTGCATTTTGTCCTTACTATTTATATAGTCATATAAGGCAACATTTTTAGCAGAGTAGCTTAAACTCTTACTTTCTCACATTTTCTCTAATATAATAGCTTCCAAAAATCTTAAAACATTCCTATTTTGTTAGCTCACCACATCACCTCTAAAAAAGACCTCCAAAACATTGTTTAAGCTACTTTTGCTTGTTTTTTCTTCTTGTTATCTCATAGCAAGTAAGAAAAAGCTTCAATGGCAACATCTTTCCATGGAAAAAACTCATATTTTAGGAGAAAAACTACTGGAACTCTTGTTGGAATATTTTCTCAACTTGTCTTTATTTTCATTCTATTTTCATATCTTTCATCATGTTAATGACTTTTTTTCATGCAACCATGACCATTTGTAGGTTTCATGCATTTTCTTTGGTGGTTTGTTTATGAGGGTATGATTTTGTCATATATTCATGCATAGAAGTCATGTCTCTTATATTATCATGAAATTTCCCTGCCTTTATTCATGTCATGTAAACACCTTTCTTGATGTCCATGTCATATTCCATACCTACATGAATAGATTGCAACATGTTCATGCACTTTTCTTTGTCTAAAAAACATGTTTTTATGCTGTTATGAAATCTTCAGCATGTTTTCACGTCATGAGAACACTTTCTTCTATGCTTATATCATGTTTTATGCACCAATATGCATATTTTTATATGTTCATGTGTCATCCATGCTTTTCTTGCATTTTTCAAAATGTTTCTTGATGTGCTAGCATGTTTTTGTCATTTGATGCCATGTTTAAGTGTTTTACATGATAAAGATGTTTGCTTGATGTCTTATTCGTGTTGCTAGGAATTTATTTTTTAAAACCTTCCCAATCAGGTTCATGTTAACTTAAATAAATGAGGGCTAACATGGGCCTAATGTTTTCTATCAATTGGTTTTCAAATCTTGGTGGAAAATCAAGCTTTGCTCGTTTGGATTCAAGGTTAAAAATGTTTTGATTTTCATAAAATAAAATGTCTTTTTAACTTATCTTAAATTGCTTATGCCTTAGTTTTATGGCCAGAGTCTTTTTCTTGTGATGTTTCAACATCCCAAACTACTCTAGGATTGTGCAAATGATCATGTGAAGCCATAATCATGGACCTCCTTTTATCATGGACATTCAAAAGTCCATGGCCTAAGTTTATTCTAGAAAACTTGAAAAAAACCAAAAAAGTCCCCTGTTTTTGTGCTAATAGCACTGTGATCACAACTAGAAAAATCATTTCCAAACTTTAAATAATTTTTCATGAATTTTTTGATATGTTCCCTAAAAAGGCATCAAGTTACCTTTCGAACATTGTCTTGTTTGCCTTTGGATCATTCTGGATGAAGAAGTTATGATTTTTTGAACCAATGATATTTGGAACCCTTAGAATTAGCGATTCGTATTTTTTTGGGCTGCTTTGACCTACCAAATGATATTTTGGATTTTTAAAATATTTTTCCTAAATATTATGTGAATTTTTTTCGAAAAGGTATCGATTATGATTTAATAGTTTTGAATGCATCGAGCATTATTTTTTAAAGTCTGCTACACCCTGTATATGTTGTCAACTTCATACTAAGCCTAACTTCAAAAATTATTTCCTCCCAAAAAGTGATTTTATTAGATTTTTTTGAATATTTTTATATTAAACCTTACCGAGTCACCTTTCTAACGGTACCTCACCCAACCTCTAAAACCTTTAGATCAATCAAAAATAAAATTAGAAATAAAGATAGCGCGATGCTATCCCCTTTTAACATTTATCAAAATTAATCGATTTTTCAAAATTCTCACTTCAAGGCATTTAAAATGCCTGTAAATAAGTCTAACCAACCCTATTGAGTTAAAAAAAATGTGTAAATCCTTTTAGGCTTGGATCAATGCACAAGAATTTTTCAAATTCTAGCACTCTTATTTTATCAATTTTTTATTTTTAAATAAAAATCATTAAGTTTGTCAAAAATTGTTGGAAATGTTATCTTTCAAAAAATTACTGAACTTTTATCAATTTAAGTCTTTCAATCTCGTCTTTAAAAAAACACTGAAATTTCCACCTTCAGGATACTCCAACCTTAGTTCATAAAGGGATACTCTAACCCTATTTTTTAAAAGTTCACTTAAAAATTAAAACTTTCCTCCCTCGAGTTTCACCAGATTTTTTTAATTCCAAGCCCATTTTTTAAGCCTCAGTTAATCTATGAATCCAAACATAGCTCAAAATTTGTTAACTTGGTTATCTCTAGATAATTAACGACAAGATACATTTTGATTGTCTATCTATTTTTAATTTTTGTATGATTTATTTTATGTGACATTATCTCATTTTTTGTCTTACTAACACGTTACTTTGTGGTGTCCATTCTATATTCATATTTCCAAATTGTTTTAAAAATTTACAAGGCAATGTTTCGTGTTGGTATCTCTCAAGTGCTTGAAACGAAATATATAATTTTAAAAATTAAATTCGAGGATCATTTTTTTCTAAAAAAATCTCTATGTTTCCTACCTCTTTGGAATGTACATGGGATTAAAATTTTCTTTAAGGCCCAAGTTTATTATTTATACTAAATTCATCCATCAAAAGAGGATTATATCAAAATAATGAAAAGTCAAAACTAAAAAAATCAAAGGCAATGTAAGACATAGCTAGAAGGTATTGATTCGGGTGTGATAAGGGCGTTAGTACTTCCCTGCATGTAACTAACTCCTGAACACAACTGATGGATCTTTATGTAGACACCTCATTTTGTCTAGGCCAATTTCTAGCATCTAGGGAATTAATTGAAAGGTAATATAATAAATAATAAAAAATTAGGGAAAACTATCGAGTGCTGTGTTACTAAGCTGTATTAGGAAACACATCACTAGGCAAAAAATTTAAGGGAAGGTTCAAAATACGTAGTGACCATATTAAAAAAAAGTAAAAAATGGCATCAAAGATCACTATTTAGGGTATCATCGGGTCCATTTGGATAAGCACAGGTCAATTATCCACCATTTCTAGCTGAGATGAGATGTTTGGAAGGCCAATGATGTATAAAATTCACATTTTCATGGGCAAGTATCGATATGTGGCCCATAAGTATCAATAAAAGGCTTCACAGTAGCTTAAAATCCATTTTTAGCTAACTAGTATTGGTATAAAAGGTGTTAGTATTCATACTAGACTCCAAGTAGCAATTCTATCTTCATTGTATCAGTACCTAGAGCAAAATTTATTCAAGGTGTCGATACTAGCTTCATTGTATTGAAGCAAAAATTTGCTCCTAGTCTCGATACAAGAAGCTTTGTATTGATACTGCAAGGCAGAAATGCCTAGCTTATGCTATTTTCACCTTTGTACACCATGATATTGAAACATGAATCATAACATATTTTTGGCACCAAAAATAATCCAAGTTCATACCACGCCTCAACATGGGACTTGTGATTGGGTTAATTACAATTTTAAGGCCTAAATAGCCATGACAAGGGATATTTTCATGACTTAATGCAATTTGTTGATTGATCTTTCTCATTGTTTAATTGGATAAAGTGGCCATAGTCTACTATTTTTGCAAAGCAAGCCAATGAATTTGAATGGTAGCTGAGCATTAGACCTTGTCCACATTAGAGGTACATGCACCAAAACTCCAAAATGGCCCTACTTTTTGTATTTTGCCTTTAACTATTCACATGGTCACCCAAGACCAATTTGTTTGAACACTCATACACACTCAAGTTTCACTTTCTTAGCAACTTTTTCACATTCTCTCTACATGCCATAGCCTTCAAAAAGGACCTTAAACGCTTCATTTTCATAGCCTTCCATACCATCCAAGATAAACACCTCTTTAAGTCGTTTTTGTTGGTTTTCTTCTTGCTAAGTCATAGCAAGTAAGAAAAAACTTCAAAGGCAATATCTTTAGCTTGAAAAGTCTCACTTTTTGAAAAAAAAATTGCTAGAATTCTTGTCGGTATATTTTTTAACTTATTTTCTAATTTTGTTGCCATTTTCATGTGTTTAATCATGTTTGTGACCCCTTAGATATAACCATGACCATTTATGGGCTCCATGCAATTTTTTTGTTTTCTTGTTCACGTGCTTATGATTTTTCCATGTTTTCATACTTAAAACCATATCCTTACATTGCCTATGACTTTGCCCATATCATGAAAACATTTTTGTTTATGCTTATATCATATTTTATGCCTTCATATATATATATATATATTTTTGCATGTTTATGCATTTTTTACCTAAAAATCATGCCTTCATGTTGTCATGAAACTTCCACCACATATTCATGTCATGAAAACACTTTTTTTATGATCATATTAGGTTTAATGTCTCCATTAACTTATTCTAGTATGCTAATGCATCACTCATTTTTTTTTTTTTGCATTTTGACATGTTTCTTTGATAAAATTAGTACCTTGTTGATGTTTTAGCAAGTTTCATCATTTGATGCATTGTTTGAGTATCTTAATATGATTAAAAATGCCTTTTTGATGCCTTTTCTTAGTGTTTCTTTGTTGGAAAAATCTGATTTCAAGAAACCCCCAAGTTAAGTTCACATTACCTTCAATAAATGGTAATTAACATGGATTTAATGTTTTCATTAATTAGTCCTCTAATCTTACGAAAAAAATGCTTGATTCATTTTTGAATGAGATTGAATATTCTAGTTTTCAAAATAAAATGGCCTTTTTTTTACTTGTTTTGAGATCTTTGTGCTTAGATTATGTGGTCTAATACACTTTGCTAATGACTTTGGTTTATGGGTTGTTCTATCATCCTAAATTACTCCAGGATAATGCGAATGAGCTTGTGAAGCCACTTTCATTTAACCACTTTGTTACGAACATTTGGGTGTCCATAAGCAAATCTTAATCCTAGTGTAGATACCTAATTTTATCTAGGCCCCTTCCTTAACAGTCCAAAAATAATTGAGATCAAGAACTTAGTGATCGCCCAGTGAAGGTAGATTCCCTTAAGGTGGACTAGATGTTTTTAGGATCGGTTTGATCATATCTAAATGGCCATAAGCACATGTGACAAAAAAAATGCCATTTCGGGGGTCGATCTCGGATAAAAGATGAATATTAAGGTAAAATAATTAGCTTTTAATATTTCTATTATGAAATTTCAAAATTTATTTTTTAGATAATATCATGGTCAAATATACCATTTGTAAGAATTTTTGAGATTTTTGTGTAAAATTTGGAAGGTTAACTATCATATATTTTTACTAATACCTGTTTAGTATTTATGTCGATATACACTCCAAAAATAAAAAATATTAAAAAAATCTATATTGGTATTTTATATTATGAGGTGTCAAATTGACGAATTTATCAATCAATTTAGAATTTTTTACTATACCATGAGTTTTTGCTCACCAATTTTTTAGTAAAACTTGTTCCAAAGCTCAAGTTTTTATCTTTATTATTTTCACCAACTAATGTTTTCAGCAAGGCATTAACTTCAACCCATTTTTCTAGTGTTGGATTTATTTTTGGATTTAATTCTAAGATATGGAGTTTTTTAGTCTTTAAATATTTTTGATAGGATTTTTCAAAGGTTATAGTCCCTAAAATTCTTCTAATACCTTTATTAAATTCATAATAAATCAGTTTTTGAAAATTTAATTTATTTTATGAGTTGTGCTTTTTTTTTCCAAATAACAAATTTTTTCCATAAAGGTTTTTTCATAAAATTTTACGAATTTAGGATTTTTAATTGTCTTTGTTCTTGCACATAATACTTCTTAAAAATTTGTTGTATAATCCAACACTTGAAATTTTTAAAATAAAAATTTTAACAAATTTTGTTCGTGGGCCCAATAAGCCCATTTATTTCTCAACAAGCCCAATAAGATTTCTAAGTCCATTTCTTGATTTTTCATCAAGCCCACTTCATTCTCTGCAAGCCTATTTCTTAATTATTTTAACAAGCCCATTTTATTTCCAACAAGCCTAACTAGGCCGATTTTGATTTTCAACAAGGCCCGATAACTTTTTTTCTCTTTCTAAAATTTGTATTAATTATTTTGAATCCAAAATTTCATATGAATATTCGATTTGGCCTTTTACGTGTCTAAATTCATAATTAAAATTGTCAATTTATAAATTTTGATTTCTTGCAATTGATTCCTTTCACTTCAATTTGCCATTATTTTTCATAAAATTTGCAATTATAGTTTTATTTATTCATACATATTTGAGAATTTGTATATATTCATTATAATATCAGAATTTAATAGTTCAATAATACAAGAATTTATTTAATCGGGATTGAATTTTATCGTTAAGTTTAATATTATTCAAATTAGATTTCTTAAGGTAAAGTTTCTAAAAGATGATGTCATACATGATGTCATCATATAAAATGACAAATGTTATTATTTAAATCTTATAAAAAAAAGAAAAAAAATCTAAAAAAGGTGATAAAAATAAAAAATAAAGGAAATTGATAGGAAAAATCAAGAAGAATTCAGCTATAGGGTTTTATCAGCCTTTTGGCCAACCTCCCTCTTATAAATAGGGGGAAAATATTTCAAAAAGGGACTTTAGCATTCCATAACACACACAAAATAAAAGGTCAAAATCTCTTAGTTTTTTAAGCTTTTTAAGGTAATTCCTCTTACAAAGTTTCAAATTTTGTTCATTGTATGCTTGATTCCTCCTTTAGCGAGCTTTATGACTACTTGAGCTCATGGATTTTGATACATGTTGAAAGGCAAAGTGTGAAAGCCATGATCAAAGTTTCCTAATTTTGTTGTTATATTTTATTTTTATTAGCAATATGTTGATTTTCATCAAGGTAATTTATTCTTGTTGACAGAAATATTATTATTTTCATGTATATCTTTTTATGTTATTTTTCCTACTATTTTCATTTTGATTTATGTCGATATGCCCATGATTTACCATGATTTCATGCATATTTAAGCTCGATAAAAATTATTTTTGGTTATTTTTGAGGGCTGGCCGGATATGATGGTGGCTTTTAATGGGATTTTTTTTTTGTTTTTGAGATATTTTGGACTATTTTATAATGCTTGAAACTTGTAGGGCATAATAATAATTTTCCCAAAAATTTTAAGGCCTTAGAAGATTATTTCTCATGCTGGCCGAACCATGTATGGGCTTGTTTGTAATGGTTTTGGTTTTTTAGCCTATTTTATAAATATGGAAATCTTAGGGACTGAATTGTAAAGATAAAAACATTTTATTCCAAGGCCATCCATGCTTGGCCAAACCACCTAATGTACTTTTAAAGATGTTTTTTATGTATTTCAACATGTTTAGATGTATTTCTTGCATTACTAACATTTTATGAACTTTTTTGCAATTTTTGAAAGTTCATGGATTTTTTTGCAAAAAGGTAAAACAATTGTTCCAAGACCAAAAATGTTTGTTTGAATACTGTTGGTGATATTTGGAATGTTTTCCATGTTGATTTGGTTGTATTTGATGTTTGATTTTGAATTTTAAACTTTTTAAGGATCTTTTTGCAAAATTTGAAAGTTTAGGGACTTGTTTGCCCAAAGGTGGAAAAGAATGGTTCCAAGGCCAAGGGTGTTTGCCCGAACCTTTCATGCAATTTTTGATGCGTTTGACATGTTGATTTTGTTACGTTTTATGTTGTTTTGTGATGTTTATTTCATATAGGGACCAAGTTGTAAAATTGAAAAAATTTTGATGTCCATTAGAAAAACCTTCTATTATAGGGTAAAAAAAGTCTCTTCCCATGTCAAATTACCTATGTAGGGTATTTTGGTTATTTAGAGACATTTTTGGCATTTTTAACCATTTTAGGGTTGAAAATTAATTTTGAGAAATTTAGGAACCTTTTAACAATTTTTTGCACTTTAGATCAATTTTGTCACCTAAATTACCCATTAAAGGTAAAATGGTCATTTTGTATCATTTTTGAGTCCTTTAGGATACTAGGATACTTACACGTTGAAGGTACACCTTTGAGGTAATTTAGTAGTTTACCCTAGAACCAAGTTCTTTATGATCACCGAGATACTTCTATGTCAAAAATGCATAATAAGGATAGGTTTATCATTTATGAAGTTATTTAGTCTTTTAGGGTTATTGAGATACCTTAGTGTTGAAGGTTAACCTTAGGGATATTTTAGTAATTTATATTATAACCTAGTCTTATGTGATCAGTTGGATACTTATATGTTAAAGGTGCATAGTAGGAATAGGTTCGTTTGTTTATGATATCTGGTCTTTTAGGATTATTGGGATACCATGGCATCAAAGGTAACCTTAGGGTAATTTTGGTAATTCATTTTATAACCAAGTCCTATTTACTCCTTGGGATACTTCTATGTCGAAGGTGCATAGTAGGAATAGGTTGGTTATATATGAAGTCATCGAGTCCTTTAGGATTATCAGGATATCTTAGTGTTGAAGGTAAATTTTAAGGACATTTTTGTAATTTATATTAGAATTGAGTCTTATGTGATTATTAGGATACTTATATGTCAAAGGTGAAAGTAGGAATAAGTTCATAATATATGAGGTCATTAAGTCTTTTAGAGTTATTGGGATACTAATATGTTAAAAGTGTACTTTAGGGAGTAGGACAAATTTTATTATTTTTCATAAAATTTGGAAAATTTGAAAATCAAGGTAATGTCTCTGATGTTGAAATGATATGTGGAATTTCTCTCAGCATATAGGAGGGATTCTACAGACTGTTTTAACAACGAGATCTTTTTTTCAAAATAAAAATCAAGATTTTTCAAATTTTATAAAAATAAAACCTTTAACATTCCTCTAACCCTCTAGTAGAGTGCGAAAGATATTAGGATCTTTAAAACCTTTCATAGTCCTCTGGTTGTCCACTAGGCGTGAAAAAGAATGATAAAAACTTCTATGTTCTTTTGGTCCTCCAATGGGGTGCAAAAGATATTTTAATTTTCAAAAATATTGAAAACCCGATTTTCTCATGCGAAAAAATAAATTTGTTTCATAAAATATTATTTTTATAAATATGGGAATTATAATTAAATACCATATGTTAAAACCAAATAAATATCAAAATTAGATTAACACGTGAGTAATAAGGTATTGATTGTTGGACGCCATGAGAGGGATCAATCCTTACTTGTAATTATAATTGACTTCTCGACCATTTCCAATGATCTTTGGTATTATTGCAGCCTCAGAGTTTTTTTTCAAGGGTTTCATAGCCCTAAAAATGTGAACTCTGATAGGTGACCAATATCACCTAGCTAAAATAGATTAGTGGCGACTCCACATAAGTAGTTATTTCGTAGTAAAAATTTAGGACTAAGTCGAATGAATGATTCATTTCAAATCCAGTCCCAAAGTAAAAAACAATAATAATTAGAAAATATATAATAATGATATGACCCTAAAAATAAAGCAAAATAAATAAAAATAATAATATATAGATATATACAGGAGTAAGGGGTGCACAGCCTTTTAAGTTGAGCCGGTCAGGATTCGTATTCGGGCCATGTTGTGACAGCTTGGCGATTGCACTGGGGATAAGCTAGAGATTCAAGCCTAAAATTAATTACATGTTAACTAAATTTTGATTAAATCAGTTTTAGCTGATATTTAACTATAATTCCCAATATCTTCAAAATAAATTTTTATTATATTTTTTATTTATAAGGAAATTCCAACATATATCGTTCATATTTTTCACTATCCCTTTTTGTTTCTTTTGTAGCATTATTTTTCTAGAGCATTTAGGATAGGTTTTTATTATTTTTGAAATGTCGAGTTGTAAAAGGTTTGTTCATTCCTTTGTACACACTATGCACATGCATTTCATTAGATTTTCCTTCAGACATATGAAAGGGGCATAGGTTACCTAATATTTTAGGAGGAGGCAAAGTAGCTCTACCTTCTGAGGTGTTAGCCTTTGTCTGGGCTAGTGAAAAGCCTAGCAAGTGTAAATTCCTACACCTACCAAAGGTGTTAGCCTCGTTACAGGCATATAAAATTCTCCTACTCGAATCAAAACCTTTCGACATTAACCCATGATGGGTAACGATTAGGGCACCTTGTCAGTTTTTTCCCTACTTGGGGACCAATTCGAGAACCTATTTAGATGTCTAACCTAAACCTCATGTAATGAATTGTAGGGCTTTCACCTAGTAGAGTTATACCTAGTTTTAGAGGTTATCGAAGTAGGCATATGAGGGAACACTTTTAACCTTTTGCTCTTATACTTTGATTTTCTTGATATTAATGAATGTATATTATGTTACTATCATAGGTTTTAATTTTATTTCTTGCATCGATTTGTTAAATTATGAAGAATTTTTGGCATGATATCTATAATCCATGATAACTAATAAATTCATTCATGGATTTTCTTCACATCTGCAAGGTTCTCTTTTTTATTTATTTATGTGCTTATGCATTCAGAATTTCTATAATATACTAAAACTATTCCATTCACTTTATTTTTAAAGATTAAGTCATGGATGATCATTTAGAGGCAATAATTAGCACTTGGAGTCCATCAAAGAAGTGTAAAGACATGAAATCCAAGGAATGAAAAATCAGCTCGATATATTGGTAAATAGGATCAATAGCTTGGAGGGAGTAGTAAGAGAAATAAGGCATAAGATAAGAAAAGTAAAGGAACAAATGTTCAAATTAACACTTGAAAACTTACAGGTTGAATCTAGTATCCATTAGATACTAGTAAAGCAAAGACATCCAATTTCACATCTACCTAGATTAGCCTACCCCTCAATCCTTTTGACCTTTCTGATGCTACCCAACATCTTCTAGTGCCCATACTGAGAGAAAACTATGAGAAAGCAAACTTGATTTGTTCCCATTTACTTATAAAGAATTATATTGCTTTTTGTTCAAGTATCAGCTCATTATTCCTATGTACATGCCTCCCTATGAAGCACTTTATCCTGAATGTTATAACATCAACGCACATTGTGTATACCATAAGAGATTACGGGGGCATTCTATACAAGAATGCTATGCATCCAAAAAGAAAGTTCAAGATCTACTAAACGCCAGCATAATCTAGGTTGAACCATCCTCGAATGTTGCTGCTAAATTTCCATCACATTATTAGAAGCATTAGAATGTCTGGGGCAATGAAGTGATCGCGAAGACAACTTTTTGGCTACTTGGTTGCCTTTAGTATATAAGGTTCAAAAAGGATGATTAGAATCTATAAAGGCTCCCTAGAAGCATTAGCTTAACTAATAAAAATCAAATGTTTTGCAAAACTAGTCCTTCACATTACTTTTCTTTTTAAATCCTATAAATGTGGCTTTGCACACCAACAATGAATAAATAAATCAAAAAGTTTTGTTGATAAAGCAATGGCGTTGAATAATGACTTGAATTCCTCATATTTTTGCCTTTACAATAATCACCATGTCTAATACTTATCCAATTGCTTAACATCTAATCGGTGCTAATAAATGTTGCCTTATACATTTATTCATTCATTTATTCATTCATTCATTCATTCATTTATCTATGCATTATTTTTTTTCATTCATTAACATACATACATGGATGATGATAAAAATTAATGTTGACAAGACACATGCATATTCATTCAAATTGATTTAAATTCTTTTTTTCCATTTTTAAGGTGGAATAACATAAATCACTGAATAGAGGATATCACACAATAGGAGGAAATATAAGCACAGACGGCAAGGTTGATGGCATTAGTCAAGACAAGGGAGCCAGTTTGCCAATGGCTAAAAAACACTACTGATACTCCTGCTAGGACATCTGGAGGGTGCAAACTGAAGGAATGCTAGTTAATGTCCAAGACACATAGCTAACAAATATCCAAAATATACAATAAAATGAGCCTACAGCCAATTTGCCACTAGTTGTTAATAATAAACTTGATATCCTCACACAAAAGGCATATGCCAAGACTGCCACCCCAGAAGAAGAGTCAGTAGTTTCTAACTTGGATAAAAAAGAAAGGTGTGACTAGAAAAGCAAAAAGTTAGTTGAAGTAGAAATTGAAAAAGGGAAGTTATAGCTTCTGCAAAGAAGGTTCAAGGCCATAAAAGGGGCTAAATTCTATAGCAATGTTGATATCGATGATCTTAATCTAGTACCATATGATTATTCTTCCAAAGTTTAAAATCTTAAAGTTTGAAAAATATGGCAAAATCACATGCCCTAAGGCACATTTGAAAACATATTGCATAAAATGGTTTGCACAAAATGGTTTGGAATACTAGAGATTTTAAATCACATGCCCCAAGGCACATTTGAAAACATATTGCACATTTGAAAACATACTTTTCCTGAAACCCTAATAAGGGTAGCTCTGGAATGGTATTTCCAATTAGAAAGAGGCCAGATAAGCATATGGAGGGACTTGGCTCAAGCAATTTTTGCAACAATATAAGATCAGGTTGGACATTGCTATGAAATGAGGAACCCTCCAAAACATGAGAAAGAATCTTAATAAGTATTTCAAATAATATGCTTGTAAATGGTAAGAAGTAGTCTCGCACATTCAACCACCTCTTACTGATAAGGAAATACATGCCTATTTCTTGGATACTCTGCCATCTCCTTGCTACGATAAGGTTAGAAATGCTTTCTCTGAATTTGCAAACATTGTATTTGCTATAGAAAAAATTGAACGTGGCATAAAAATTAAAAGGATCATGGACACCAGTGAGGTGGCATATGCAGGATGAGAAAGTGATCCTGTTAATAAATGCCAATAAGTCACAGCTAATAGAAGCCAAGACAATAGAGAGTTGAGAAAACGAGGAAATCCATTCAGATTGTGTCTTTGTTTCCAGCCTTTCATCACTCAATGGCCTCAACAAGATCATCCTTTTACCTTGTAACCATTTATACAAACTTTTTCTACATAGAGTTCTAAAAGGCAAAACAACCAAGAAAATAGTTTAGGCAATTCTCAGAAAAAGAAAAGAAAAGAGATAAAGTGAATCATGCCCCATTAATTTCCTATACCAAATCTTTCCTTTGCTTGTTTTGAGTAAAATGACCTCTACTATCCCAACAAAGCCTAGAAGACCTCTTTTCCTAGTATGGTACAATTCGAGCAGCAAATATGAATATCACCATCAAAGGCTATTCCATGAAAAACTACAACACATTCAAGAGAAAAGTATAAGCTCTCAACGATGCTGATGGAGCTATTGAATGCCTATAAATGATGATTGGCTTGAGAGTCATTGACCTTATAAAGTATGCCAAACATGAGCTATTTTTATTTTGACTTTAAAAACTTTGCATCTTCTCTTTTAGGCTTTGTGAATTTTGAATTTTTTTTATAATTAGTATGCATTTTGTCATAGACCATGGATTTCGTTAATAATAATTCCTATATCTAGGATAATGATGATATTTTGAGAAGATTTTCTTTGGTAGATGATCTCTGTTAGGGTGAACTATTGTCCTAAACATTCAACCATAGGCCTTTAACAACCATAGACTTTTTATATCCAAGTATTCTTTTTTTAGATTCATTGAGAGTTGAATAAATAGGTTATACTCCTAAAGGATTTGATGCTATAGTTCGAAATGTGTGTTAAAATAATGATAGTAACCTCATAAATTTAGGTAACCTTTTGCCATAACTTTCATGACATTCCTTTAAATCCTTGATTTAGAAAGAAAGAGAGTAAATATGAGCCAAAACACTTTTTTCTTTTAGATAGAACATTTTTAATCCAATGCCCAATTAATAAGATTTGAAATTCAAAATTTTCCTATACCAATTTAATTTTTTTTAAGAGCTCAACTGGAAACGAAATTCATTGGTGGCTATGAGCTGATAATGTTGAGGGGTATTCATTAAGCCTACATACTAAAAAAAATAAAAAAAAAAGAAAAAAATTGATTCCAACATCACGTTATTGAGATACTCAAAATGATTTTAGAAAGAAAACCATCTTTTTTCTTAACGAAATGCTTGTCAATTCAAATGTCTTTATTTGGATTGACTAATAGCCATCTTTCTCTATCCTTTGACAAACATAGAAAATATTCTTTTTAAAATGCCCTTTGAGCATGATGATTTTTTTCTTTTAAGCCTAATCAAGAATCACCTTTTCTATTGAAGAGGCAAATAACATAAAGCTTCAAAAATCAAAAGGGGCAAATTCTATTCTAAAATTACAAGAAAAATAAGTCAGATGTCATAAAACGAATTTTGAAGAATAAAAAAAATTCAAATCTTAAGTTCCTTCAAAGTGAAGAATGAAAAAATTAGCCGAATTCAACATGTTTTTAATATGTGTATTTTATTCATCTATTCATTAATGGTATAATTGTAATTTGCGTTAAAACTAGTTAAGAGGTTAGTGATTAAGCTAAGATCACTCAAAGGTGATTTAAAATTAAATCAACAACTTAGAAGCCTATAAATAGGTGTGGTTAGCCATGATTTCACAACTTTTAAACACTAAAAAGGCTTTAGAGAATCTAGAATTTTCTTTTTCTCTCAAGCTTTTATCATCTTTAAAAGGGAATCTAGATTGGAGTAGGTATAATCTGTTTATTTTCTCTTTAAATTGATTCATGCTTTCTATGCTTGTTTCATGATTCAACGAAGGTTATTTCTTGTTTTACTTGATTTGGCCACTTTAAATCATGATATGATAATGTATTGATTTGATTTTGAGCTATGGTTTACTGGATTTAATGTTATTCTAAGCATGATTGAATGATTAATTGCTGAAATTTAACTTGAAATCATGTTTAGAGGAGCTTAAGCTTAGTTTAAACAAGATGAATCAGTAGACCTAGGTTTCGATCAACTTGTTTCTTAAGGATTTTGATGATTTAATCTTAATTGAGTTAGGATTTAGAGATATTTAACTAGAATTTTAAAGTTTAAATGATGAAATCATAATTTCCTAGCTTAATAAAGTGTTTAAACATAAGGAGACTAAAGGAATCATGTTCGGCTAGCTTAGATAAGCTTAATCTTATGCTTAGTTGATTTAATTTCACATGGCCTTGCTAATGTGAGCTGTTTGAACTTAAATCTAGTTGAACATAACTTGAATCTAGAGTAAAATAATGAAAACATAAGTTCTTAAACTAGGTAAAGTGTTCGAATAAGCTAGAAAATATCCATCTAGGTTTGGTTAATTTGATTTCATATTGTGTTTGATTGCACTTTACATAATTGATCTTTAATTGGTGAAACCTAGATGAATTAAGTTGAATTAAACTTGGATAAGTGTGAAATTTATGTTTAATTGAATGAATTTGTAAGCTTACTGATTCAATTTTTGAGGTTAAATGGTGAAAATCACATTTTAATTGTTAAGCATGTTAATTAAGTTCAATTCAAGCTTGTTTTCTAGTGCTTGATTGTTAAATAATGAGAATTTGATGAGAATTGATGAGTAGATAAGCACAATCTACTTAAAAAGATTTGGCGATGTTGAATTTTGTGTTTAGAATATGGTTTATTAATGATTAGTAGTGAGAATTATTGGTTAATATTATATGTGTATGATAAAATGCATGGTAATGTGTTTAGGTTTTGTAGAAGGCTTAATTTCTTCAAAGATTCCTCAAGAGCAAGCTTTGGCTCACTTAATCAACAAGTGTATCAAAGTTTGGTTTTGTTTAATTGGCCCTTTAATGAGGAACTTGGGGATATTAAATATAAATCCTAAATTTAAGCTAATTAGGAGCAAATATTTTTTTTTTAAATGTTTAAATATGCTTATTTGAGTCTAAAACTTGGTAAGCATTAGTGTGAGTCATTAGGTGCCATTTTGGTGAGTCATATTGTGTTGCTTGGTGTCATTTTGGTTGTTAGTATCAGCATTTAAGTGTGTGCCATTGGTATGCCATTCACTTGCTATGAATAAATAATAGTGAAAAGCAATAAAAGAAAAGTCATTCATGACTCCAAAGCATATAGCTAATGTTGAAAATCATGTTTCTAGGTCTTGGCACTTAAGAGTCTTTGTTGTTTCCTTATCTATGACATTTTTAGATTCTATTTGGTCTCATTGCTAGACATTTGAACATCTGAAAATGTGTTTTAAAAATATGACAAAAGGCTTCATGATTACGATTTGTGTCAGTGCTAATGTTGCAATCTAGCACTGTAGTCTGATAAAAAAGGTATATTTTAATTAGCTTATAGGCCTTATTAATTTTTTTAAGTGTTTTTTCCATAATGTCCATTGATTTGGCTATGAAATAGTTATTGCAACGTTTGATTTTGTGATCGGATGAATATAGTAAAATCCCAAAACCTTAGTTGTTCGCATGGCTCTATCCCAGTGCCCAATCAGTAATACGAACTGGTTTTGATAGGTATAATCATTTTTTTGTATTTTTCTCATGTTTTTAGATAAAAGTAGAATTAATAAACTTTTCAAGCAAAATGTCATCTTTCTTTGTTTAAATATGCTATCCATGTTCATCTTCTTGTAGGTTACATTTAGTTTATAGTATGTTTTCAAGATGTTTGCTCATTTGCTACAAAATATCTAATTTTTTATAATAACCCTAAAGTTAAATCCATGTTACCTTTAATAAATGAAGGATAACATGGATTTAATGTTTTCACTAAATTGGTCTTCAAATCTTAGGGATAAGTCAAGCTTTCCATGTCCAAATCCATGGTTAAATGAGCTGAAATGTTCCGGTTTCCAAAATAAAGTAGCCTTTTTACTTGTTTTAAAGTTTTATGCCTTGATCTTTAGTTTAATACCTTTGTTTGTGAGAAAGTCAATGAGTTGCTTCATTGCCCCAAACTATTATAAGATGGTATAAACAAGTTCATGAAGGCTATGTCCCTATTCTTTTTTGTCACAGATGTTTGGATGTCTATGGCTTGAGTTTACTCCTAAAAAACTGGAGAAAAATAAAAAAAAAACTCCCCATTTCTACCCTTACAGCATTGTAGTCATGACTTGAAAAATCATTTTTGAACCTTAGACCATTTGTCATGAATTTTTTTATATTTTTCCCTAAAAGGGCATTGATAACTTTTTGCTGGTGTCTCATTTGCCCTTAGATCCTTTTGGATGAGGGAGTTATGATTTTTCAAATTAAGGCTATTTGAAACCCTTGGAATTAACGATTTGCATTTTGTTTAGGTCATTTTAGTCTAAAGATGATTTTTATGAATTTTTAAAATATTTTTGAAAAACATTTCATGCAATTATCTTTCCAAAAAGGCATCATTTGTAATTTAAAAATTCCAAGTGAGTCCAGGGTGATTTTCTAAAATTCGTTACACCCTTTTCCCTTCACATGCAGCCATTGTTGAAGGATACTTAACTTCAAAAATTATTCCCACCTAGGAAGCAATTTTCTATAATTTGCAAGATATTTTTATGTCAATTCTTATCGAGTCACATTTCAAATGATACCTTATTTACCCCTTGAAGCCTTCAGATGTGCTTGGAATAAATTCAAAAAGGGTAAAGTGTGATGCTATCCCTTATTTTTGGACTTATAAAAAATTAGATTAATTTCTCAAACACTTTTTTGAGGCACACAAAGGCCTCAAAATGCGTCGGATTAATTTCCTGTGAAGTCGAGTGTCAAAAGAAGTCCTGCAAGGCTTGGATCAAGGCCAAACAAAAAATTATTCTTATTTATTATTCGAATTACTAGTTTTAATTTTAAAATAACTATTTTAATTAAAAATTATATTCCTTCTATTTTTCTAAAGTTACTAAAATTTTCATCTTTTGGGATTCTCCAACCCCATGTTTTCAAACTTCATTCAAATTTCAAAAATCACTAAAATTTTTATCATTGGGATACTGCAACCCTATATTTTGAGGCGACACTCTAACCCAGCTTTTCATTAAAAAAATTTGAATTTTCCCTCTCTCGGACTTCCTTAGGCCTTTTTAATTGAAGACTTTTTTTTTATACCTCAATGACCACAAGTCCAAATGTGTATCAAAATTGTCATTTTGGTTATTCCTCAATAATTAAAGACAATTATGATATGCATTCCACCTATCCTTTCTTTTTATGCTTTTGTACTTTATTCTTTATGCAATATTATTATATTCTTTTTCATCTTACAATATATTTTCTTTTGTTGTGTCCATCGTACATTCAATTTCCAAATCATTTATGAAAATTATAAGGCAATGTTCTATTTCAGTATCCCTCTAGTACTTGACATAGAATGTTCGATTTTCAAAATTAAACCCAAGGATCATTTTCATAAAAAATCCCTATGTTCCCTATATCTTTAGGGCACATAAATGATTTAAATTTTTCTTTGAAACCCATGTTTATGATTTTCAAAAAAAATTCATGCATTGAATGTAGATTATATTAAAATAATGACAAGTCAAAATTGAAGAAATTGAAACCAATGCAAGACATCACTAGCAGGTACCAATTTTGGGTGTCATGGGGGTGCTAATCCTTCCTCACGCGTAACCAACTTTCTACCATAATCGATTAATCTCTAGACCTCATAGACCTTAAGATCAATGTTTCAAGTTTTGTGACTCTGAATAACATTTTCAATTGGCATCCAGTCATGCCTAGCCCAAAATGATCAATGGCGACTCCAAGTCTTCACCCACTTTATACTGGCCATCCAAGACCGGTTGGATGAACGATTCATCTGATGGTCCTTCTCCTCACATCATCTTATCATGACTAATTTAAATAATGATCAAAGGATAACCCAAAGGCAATTCTTGACAATTTTTTTTAAGTTGTGCAAATCACCATTAGAGTAATTTGAGCAAGTGTTGTGTCGGGTAAGCGACACTTCACAATATTGTTCTGTTTTATCTAAAGCTACTTGAAATGTTGACTTGGTTTACAAAACTTCAAGTTATGGGCATGTAAAATATTTAAATAACTTTCCTATTGTATTCAAATGCCTATTTTCAAATTGACTAAAAGTGCTAGCAAAAAATCCGCTTACCCTTTATTATGGTATTCGATAACTTTCTCGATATAAGCAAAAAGTCCTTAACCCAAACACTTATTGGATCCGGTTTAAGTTTCCTAAAAAGTATTAGGTATTCTCATGGATGTTTGAATACTCTTCTTTGAAAAAAAAAACACATATCTAAGGTCCCAATTTGATGTATTTCATTTGGTTAGTTGATTTCTAGAGTTTAGGGTAAATGAAAACATGTTTACTTTCTTAAAAATAATAAGGCAATATTCTGGGTTATGGTATTTTTGGATCTTTTGCTAAGCTATTGGAGATTATTTTAGGAATTACCAATAAGGCAGAATATCTTTTTCTAACAATTATTCAAATATATTTTAATAAAAAAATCTTATATTCAGTAGGACTACCAAGGAGTCTGGGAAATTTTGTTGTTATAAAAGTTCCAAGTCATTTTTAATGATGAAATTATTTTTGTATTCTTAATAAATTATAGTTAAATACTGAACTAAAGAAACCAATTAACATCAAGATTAAAGATAACATATGACTTATATGTATTCGATTTAGGGGCATTCTGAGTGCTCTAACCTTCCCCAAGTAATCGACTCTTGAACCTATTTTGTTTTTTTCATTGTTTCTAAAAGTAGAATTTTAAATTTTTCTCTAAAGGATTTTTATTAATTTTAAATTTGTATGATAAGGCTGATTTTAATAGGTGACCAACCACACTTAACTAAAAAGGATTGATAGTGACTCCAAAGCACAACCATTTCAAAATGACCATGCATCCCCTCATTCAAACTGCCATAAATAGATACACACATACTTACCAAGGTAGCCGAGCAAATGATTCATTATGACAACCATTATTATTTGTTAAAAATGTATTAACCATTTTATTTGATTTGTAATATCAAGATAGTCGAGCAAATGTATTAACCATTATTATTTGTTAAAAATAGATACACACATACTTACCAAGATAGCCGAGCAAATGATTCATTATGACAACCATTATTATTTGTTAAAAAAGTATTAACCATTTTATTTTATTTGTAATATCACTTAAAAATATTTCATTTTTTTTGGACATAGGTGGAAAGAAAACTACAACTCCATCAAATATGTTGTCCAAGACCAAAAATATTACAATGTTATCTTATCTGTATGGTGGATTCAATTTGTTAGTGAATTGCATTTTACACTATACTAGAATTCAAAATTAAATTTATACATCAAATTTTATGTAAGAAGCCATAGCCATTATAATAAAAATTTTATTTAGGCTGAAAACCAAAATAATCAAAGCTTTACACTGTATAAAAAACATGTAGTTGGAACCAGTCAAGCTACATTTGGTTTATTGAATTGAATAGTGAAGGAAAACTATTGCATTATTGAGTTGCTTAAAATGTTGTTAAGGAATGTGTGAGTAAATAACAACAAAGTGATTATTACACTTTTCAATTAAATAATAATTTTATATTTATAAAAATTAAACTCACATTTAGTCTCTTATAAACTATTATTAATTTTTATAAATATTGAAATAAATTATATAATTAATAAATTATAAAATATTTACATGAAATAATGTCTTTTTAAAATTATTTTGAAAATAATATACTAAAATACTGTTTGGTTCGAATTTTTTAACCTTAATCTATCTAAATATAATTAATAGTCATTTGTTTTGTTACTAAATATTCATAGCCTAATTGTAGTGACTATATCAATGGCGAATAAAGCTAAAACTATGAAAAATTGTATGTTACATTTCACAACAGGTCATTATTTAAATCATTGAGTCATAAAGGAAAAAAAATGGTAAAATTATTGCTGTTCCTTGCTTAGGAATTTGTTGCCCATGATTATCAATTTCACTTTTGGCAAATTTTTAGGCTTTAAGTGTTTTTTGTTGTGAATTTTTAGTTTTACATTGAATACTTTGTTTATGAATTGAAAAGTGACCTAAATCAGATATAAGATTTGAAGAAATTAAAGTTTTATTATAGAATTCCAATTTAATATTGTAATATTTTCATTCAACTATTATTATTTTAGTAAGTAATAATAATGACACTCTTTAATTATAATTTTTGTATTCAAAATCAACTTTAGAGCAGTTTATCACCTCATAAGGGTTTTACATTAACTAGAATTTTATACATTGATTATGTGGTTCAAAGATAAAAAAACTTTTAAAAAAGAATATGAAAAAATTTGAAACAAGAAAAAAGTTATATTAACTATAAAAATAGCTGACAGTTTTTTAATTGAATCTTTGAAAATTTTTAAAACAAAATTAATGTAAAAATGTTTAATTCTCCATGAGGCCCAATAGTCCACAAAAACCACAACAACATGTAGAGTTGATGGTGAACAAATTAAGTTTTTGGTGATTAAAAAACCATATCGACTTTTAACTTTTTTGAGGTGGTTCAAAACTAAAAATAAAAATAATCTCAAAAGATGGTTTTTTTAGTAATAAGAATTTCATTTTTCTTTTTATTTTAAATGAACTATGATCATTGAAACTTTTCCAAGTCTAAAGTTATCATTGGACCTTTTAAAAGAATATTTTATTTAAATCTTTTAATAGTGTTTGAAAAAAAAAAATCTCTATCCAAATGACGTTAATCAAGCAAAACTTTAAGATGCCAACTATCATATGTTATACTTATTTTGAAACATGTATTTGTAACTAAGTTTTTTGATATAATAAATTGTATTTTTTTTAAAACAATATATCAATTGAAAAGAAATAAAGGTAAAGCTAAAACTTATATAAACATTTGGGTACGATTTGTTGTTTTCTTTTCTTTAATTAAAGTTAATTGAACTTGTACACAACTAGAAATTTTGAAATATTGGTATTTGATCGCTATTATATCTCTATCAAGGGCAAGGGTTGAAAAAGGAGGAAAATTAGAAAAAAAAAAAGAAAATTGTTATAACAATTGAAAAAATATTATTTCTATGTTTTGAATAAAGCTTAAAATGTTTTTTTAAACTTATTTTGTACTAATTAATTTCACTATATTAACTAAGAAAACATCTTTCTCTATTTAATTCCTTGAAACTTCACATTAATCAAGTTTTATATTCTACAAAGTCTTGGTTTGTGAAGTACTTATGGACAATAATTGTCGACACTATGCCCCCACCCTTAATCAAAAAAGGAGCGAGTATGACTTAAAAATATTTTTTTCTCTTGACAAGGAAGTGTCTTTTCAATGAAGACTCTCCTTTTTTGATGTGATAGGAGCAAGAAGTGTGGGTTCTCATCCTTTTTCATGAAAGGCCACCATCAGATGAATCACTCGTCTGACTAGTCTTAGATGGCCACCTTAAAGTGACCAGCGCTTGGAATTGCCATCGATCACTTAGGCTAGGCATGATCAGATGCCTATTGAAACTGATATTTTGAGTTAGAAACTTGAAATATCGATTCTATGGTTTATGTGGTCAATAGATTCAGTGGTCAGGTTCATCGTTGGTTAGCGCAATGAGGTATGAACCTTCTCGGGATGCTTGAACTTGGCACCTTTCTAGCCATGTCTTAACTTGGTTTACATTCCCTTGATTTTGACTTGTCATTGTCTAAATATAATCCCTTTTTTATGCATGATTTTGTATAAAATAAATCCAGGTTTTGGATCAAATTTGAATCATGTATGCTCCCCAAAGAAGTGGGGAACATAAGGAATTTCTTATTAAAATGTTCTTCGGATTTAGTTTCTAAAACCAGATATTTTATACTAAGCACTAGAAAGATATCGACACGAAACACTGCCTTCATGATTTTTGAAAATGAATTTTGAAAATATGATTGCGAGATGATCATCACAAAGAAAAATTGTTAGTAAGATGATAAGGATAAGATAATATTGTGTAAAATAAATCACACAAAGAAATGAAAAAGGAAAAAATAGGGTGATCAGAATATATATCGTAATTATCATTGATTATGTTGAAATAATTGACTCGATAATTTTATAGACACTTTTGAATAATTGATTAATTGAGGCATAAAAATCGAGTTTGAATTTTTGAAAAGTCTGGAGAAAATCCAGGGAGCAAAATGAAATTTTGAGTTTTAACAACTTTTTGAAGAAAAGGGTTAGAGTATCCCCTTAGAAAACATGGTTAGAGTATTTTCTTGAAAAATAGGGTTGGAGTATCTCCATAGATAAAAACTTTGATGATTTTTAGAGAGACAGGCTTGAAGGATTTATCTTGACAAAGTTTTAGTATTTTTTGACAAAATGATGTTTTTGACAATTCTTGACAAAATAGGTGATTTTTTAATAAAAAGGTAGTAATTGATAGAATTTTAAATTAATGAAATAGAAATGCTCGTATCTTGATTCGACCTTAAAGAAAGGTTTATGCATGTTTTTTTAACTTAATGGGAGGTATTAGGATCACTTGAAGGCATTTGAATGTCTTCAAGCAGTAATTTTTTGTAAATTGATTAATTTTGACTAATGCTAAAAACATGGGACAACATCGCACTATTCTCTTTTCTGATTTTGTTTTGGACAAATTTAAAAGTTTAAAAAGTTGCATAAGGTACCATTGGAAAGGCAATTTGACAAGGTTTAATGTAAAAATATCTCAAAATCTTAAAATATTGTCTTCTAGGTGAAAATAATTTTTTGAAGTTAGTCTAGTGAGATGCTAATAACATATGCATGGGAAAGGGTGTGGCAAATTTTGAAAAATCATTCTTGACTCATACAAAATTGTTAAATTGCAACCAATATCTTTTCGAAAGGGGATTTTGTGAAATTTTTAGTAAAAGTATTTCTAAAATTCATAAAATCATTTGATGGGCTAAAAGCCCAAAC
Source organism: Adansonia rubrostipa (assembly GCA_038381775.1). Taxonomy (NCBI): domain Eukaryota; kingdom Viridiplantae; phylum Streptophyta; class Magnoliopsida; order Malvales; family Malvaceae; genus Adansonia; species Adansonia rubrostipa. The sequence continues at coordinate 41,517 of JBBYHM010148089.1, forward strand.
AAAATGAAAATTGGTAATTTTAAAGGTTCCAAATAGACTCATTTCAAAAAATTGTATCTCCCTCATATGGAATGATCTGAGGGCAAACATGATACCATTAAAAAGGTAATTCAATTCCATTTCATTAAAAAATGTCAAAAAATACATGAAAAATGGTTTAAAGTTTGAAAATGATCTTTCAAATTATGACCACTTTGTTGTCAAGGCAAAATAGGGGAGTTTTTTAGTTTTATTCATTTGTCTTAGGACTAAACTTAGGCCATGGACATCCGAATATCCGTGATAAAAATGAATGAGTGACATGGGCTTCATAAGCTCATTTATGCAACCAGAGTAATTTAAGATGATGAAATAGTCCATTAACCATGTCATAAACAAAAGGACTTTAAGCAAAAGGATAAAACACAAACAACTTTGGATAATAAAAAATTTTATTTTTGTAAAACAAAACATTTGGTCTCAATAACCTTGAATCTAAACATGAAAAACTTGCTTTTTCCCCAAGATTGGAAGACCAATGAATAAAAAACCTTTAGCTTGTTAATCCTCATTTATTAAGTTTAACATGGCCTTAACTTAGGGGTTTTAAGAAAATAGATTTTTGACAAAAGCACAAGCAAGCATTTTGACAAACATGTGATGAACTAAAGATGATATTCATGAATAAACATGACAGGCATGTCAATATGTAAAGATGACATTTAAACATGAAAATGATGATAACATGTGGAGAGATAAGCATGGAATGCATGGAGAGTTTAGTTAAATGCATGGCATCAAGAATATTGCCATAAAGATGATATAAACATGCTTGAATAAAGGAGAAGAGCTTGCTGGAATTTCAAGGTAGCATTAAAACATGATTTCATAATGATCTAATGATAAATGTGGAAGAACAAGGCAAAGAGGTCAATAAAGAATTAAAGATCCTATGTCTACCACATGTAAGGCCACCAGACGCATAAAAAAAAAGCTTAAGATAGGGTCATGGTCAGTATGTTAAGGTTCATTGGAATGATGAAATTTCAAAAGCAAGTAAATAAAAAGAGAAAGGATAAAAGATATATCCTAAAAACTTTCAAAACCTTGTTACTGATGTTGAGGAGAAAAGTTTTTGAGCTTACAGCTCACTTTTCTAGCTTCCTTTGCTATGAGTTAGCAAGAAAGGTGGCTGAGAATGAGCTTAATGGTTATGATATCAATGGGGGTGGTTTTGAGAGGAAATGTGGTGGCAATTGAGGGTCTGAGGAGAGTTTTTGGAAAGTGATGAGGGAGCTACGGGAATAAGTTTTTTTCTAAGGGTGGAGGCTAATATAAAATGTATGTATGTGTATTTTGTTACTGAGCATATTATGAATCTTATATAGGATTTAATCTCAGCCATCAAAAACTAAGCAAAGATTAGGTATTTGGGACATTTGGAGTATATAATATGGTGAGTCATTGTACCAAGAAGCAACTTTTTAACATTTGATTAGTTGAGGTACAGCTTTGGCAGTAGTAACAAACCATACATGATCTGATATGGTGAGTAAGGTCAAGCTTATCCTTTATCAACCCACATTATAGCATTAAATGCCCTTGTAAAAGGCTTAATGGACCATTTAAAATGTTATAACCCAATGTTTAAAGCCTAAGCCTAAAATGAAGTGAATATGATTTTTAGGAAATTATGTCTAATATTGAATGATTTTTGGAGCTAAAGTCATGAACAAATTCGTGTTTAATGTAATAGGGCCAAAAGGTGAAAAATGCCATAAACTAGGCAAAATACACAAGAAGTATTGATACATTGCATATTTTATTGATACTTCTAAGCAAAAAATTAAAATGTGTTAATATAATAAAGATTGTATTGATACATAGCAGGATGTATTAATACAATCACTTGCGTATTGATAAAATTTTGGCTAAAAATTGAATTTTAGCTATAATGTAACCTTGTGTTGATATGTTTAGCTCATGTATCGACACATTCCCCTTTTTTATTGATACAAATAATGGAATTTTAAATGTTGGTGATGTGAAGGTCTCATATCAATACATATAAGCAATGTATCGATACATGCATGCAAATGTAGATTTGTCTTACCATTAGCTTTCTTAATATCCCACTTTAGTCAGGAATTATGGGTGACTAATCTATGATTGCTCAAATGACCTTGATAACACCTTGAATTGTGACATTTGATGCCTCGAAAATAAACCCAAAAAAATAGGGTATCTACAATGATCCTTGTTTGGTTGTCGCTAAGTATCAAAAGCAAAACACAGACCAATAAGGGTGTGCTTGATGCTGCCTTAAGTACCTATGATGAAAAAACCAAACTTAATATGACACTGACATAAAACATAACAATTTTGATTCTTGTGAAAAGGTTAACTTTAAATTCTTGGGTGAAAAATCTTAGACTTAGATCCTAGGCTTGACCTATCCCTAGGTTCGATTTAAAGATTGACAAAATGCCAATGTGCTAAATCACAGCTAGCAACATTGAACTTTAAAAAGATTTCTTGATAGGTTTTGGATAGAACACCTAGACAATGATCCTAGGCTTAATCTATCCCTAGGTTTAACTTAAAAAAAAAAAGACAAAATGCCAAATCATGACCAGTAGTATCAAACTTTGAAAAGATTACTTATAGGTTTTGGATAAAAGACCTAGAGCATGATCCTAGGCTTAACCTATCCCTAAGTTTGACTTAAAAAAAGACAGAATGCTAATGTGCCATATCATGGCTAGCAAAATCAGATAGAGGTTCTTGACTGAGATTCCTAACTAAGGTTCCTAACAAAAGGTTCTTAAGGAAGGTGCCAATAAGCTAGATCACAATATTTTAACAATATTGACTTTGAAAGGATTTTTTTACAAAGGGTCTTGATAAAGATTCTTGACTAAAGTTCTTGGCAAATGGTTTTAACAGAGATTCCTAAGGTTGTTGACAAAAGTTTTTGATGAAGATGCCAATAAGCTAGGTCAAGCATTCTAACAATATTAGATTTTGAAAGGATTTCTTGATAAAGTTTCTTAACTGAGATTCCTAACTAAGGTTCCTGACAAAGGTTTTTAATGAAAATGCCAATAAGCTAAACCACATTGTTCCAACAATATTGAACTTTGACATGATTTCTTATTAAAGGTTCAAGATAAGAGTTCTTGAAGAAAGTTCTTAACAAAGATTTTTGGCATGGGTTCTTGACAAAACGATAACTACTTAGTCCTACCTATTAAAGTCTTTAAGGTTAACTTTTTTTAATAGGGCCAATCAGTCAAACTTGACCTACGATGTCATTGGGCTTAAATTTTTATGAGAAAATAGTTTAAAGAGATATGATTCTTACCTAAGCAACTCTCTGATTTAGTGATTTTTTAGGTTAAAGATTCTTACTAGGAAGTTCTTTAATGTTCAATAAATTTTGCTTGATGCAATGCTTATGTAATGACAATGTGAATGCATGATATCGATGATGCAAGTGCAACTTTCTTGATGATATAACTATATGATCATGCCATAAAGTCCAATATAGAAATGGACACTGTAAGTTATCTTTTCAAGTGAGAGCTCTGGCAACTGTTTCTCTGATACCACAGTTCGAGGTGATGACTTTACACTTGATGGGCTTTGAGATCATGATTCTTCTCGGGTTATTTGATGTTTAGATCATGCTCTTACTAGCGGTATTTGTGGTTTTTCTATAATAAAGTGAGAATTTTAGCTGATTATGTTTCTTGAATCGAGATGTCCAATAACTTTTTTGACAATTTGAGGATCTGTGTTTCTTGATTTAAGATACGTGATGATTTTTTCTAACAAGCTTGGTTGGTTTCTATTGATGTTTGAGAACTAGGTGATTGTTATTTGTATGTCTTAACTAGTTTGGTTAATGTTTAAGTCTTTATTAGCTTTTAAACTAGTGTGTATGAGCTTGGCTTGGGTTAGTGTTGATAAATTTTCATGACTAAATACTTTAAGAGGCTAAGAATATTTCAACATATGATCATGACTAGTATATGTTTAGTGTGAGGAGTTTATGATCTTAACAATCAAGGCGTGAATAGAGCTTTTCGTTTTCTCCTCATCTTTTTGATATAATGTCCTTAATGTGAATTTTACTTAATTATCAAGTATTATTAATTAAATGACAATCATAATTCAATACAGATATGATGTGAAAGAGATTAAAAGAAATAAGATAACATTTCATTCATGACAAGAAAGATGATACAGTTCCATTAACATTTGATAAAAAAGTAAAATGACAAGAAGGTATAATAGTAAGTAATCTTTTAAGTGATTGATGCCCCTAATAATCATGACATGAATGTTTCTCTGATGTATCTTGAGATTTTTTTAGAACGATCATCATGTCTTATGCAAGTCGATCTTCTAAATACTTTGAGGTTGCTCTATATCATTTTATAGTTATCCAGACTTAGTTATTTCTTTCTTATCTCTCTAAACTCGAGATAGGTTTAATTTGGTCAAGGTTTGTTTTGATTTGAGGTAGGGTTTGACCTAATTTGGCTAAGGTTTCAACTTAATTTAGTTAGGATAAAGTTGAGTTTGATTTGATATGGCCAAGGCTGGGTAAGGTTCATTTAAGGTTTTTTGAGAGGTATTTAGGTAGGATCTGGTTTGGATTAGATATGGTTTGGTTTAGGGTTGGGGCTGATAAATATGTTGACAAAAAATGTTAGGAATTCAAAGTATTGACAAATTAAGATCAAGTACTTTTGAAGCTGACAAAAAGGGCTAGGATTAGGATTGGCTATCACCATAAGGTTGAGAATTAACACAAAATGGTCACAGGTTTGGATTTTCACAAATTGATCATGAAAAAAGGGTGAGTGTTCCTTCACTCTATTTCTTAAGACATTATTATGACATTCTCTCGATTTACAAATATGATAGTTTAATAGGTGTTAATTTTGGTTAATGACCCTTGGATCTCAAGAGGTTGTTTGGAAAGACCTTTTGGGTAGGTGTTGGTCCTAATTAAGGGGTATTGTTCTAAGAAACATTTTAGTGGAGGTCTTAGAAACTAGACCTCTTGTCTTGACTCATTAGGGTTTTAGACATCTTGAGCTTTTAAAAGTATTGGTAGCCCTCTAATTAGATGGGATGATTTTCTCTTTTATGGCTATTTGGGTAACATGAAAGATGACTTTAAAATTTTTGACTTTACTTTAAATTGCCCTTTTTTAGGTTTTCACCTTAGAGCTTCATTCTTTTCTTCCTTGATGTCTTTTATTATACCTTTTTTTTTACTGTTTCATCATGCCCTTTAAGGAAACTTAAGATTTTCCTAAAAGAATGATTTCTTAGAGAACAGGGTCATCAGTTTAAATAACCATGCTTGATTGAGATGGACCTTTTGAGGTACATAGTGCAGGCTAAGGTTCTAGGTTTTCCAAGAAAGAGTATACATACCTAATTCAGTGTTTAAGGGGGATCAAATCAAAGATTATTTCTTTTTGTGAGCATTTCATCCCTTCTATTTTTGATGTCCTTATTTCTTTTATTCCCTTCATCTTGATTTGATCTTGACTTTAACTTTCAATTGATTTGATTTTTTATTTTTTAACCTTTTTTGTTTTTTTTGGAGGCACTTAGATTTTGATGACTTAGTACATCCCTTTTTACCCCTTGTTGTCATGCATTTTGATAATTATAGAAGTGGGTATCTGCCCTATTTCTTTTAAAAGGCTCTCTATTCCCTCTACTGTGGAGGGTGATCCTTGATCAAAGTGTTTGAAAGAATGGAGTCATTAGGCTGAAAAGTGTAGCCAGGGAATGATTTTGTAATTTATGAAAGGATAAACAAAAGATGATTGTTTTTCGTTTGGAATACAACTATATAATTGATAAGGCATTCTTTGGAACAAGGTTCTCTTAGAAAACATGTCGAATGTCTTGATTTCATAATGTAGCAATCAAATTCATCCCTTGGTATTCTCTTCACTCCACTTTTGAAGGCATGTTCCTTAAAGTCACTAATTTTCCTTAGCACAAATGATCTCAAGTGTTGTTTGATAAAACAAAAGGGTTCAAGTGATCGTGATAGCTCTAACGGCATAAGACCTCCCTAAGAATCTTCGTTAGAATTAACTTCATTAGTACAAATTTATCATTCAAAATTGATCTTTGGAAGCTCATTAAAAGTATCCATGTCACTTTTATCACAACACTTGAAAGCGTGAGTAATAGACAAAAATATAAAGACAAAAAAGTTTGAGCAAAAGCAAAGAATAAAAATGGGCACATAAGTTGAAATGCTTCATGCGAAATTCATTTTTATCGATAATACTTTATATAAAATGCCTATTACAAAGGATTCCTACAAGCTATTGGGCAAAAGTAAATAAGTTTTAATTCTTGACATTACATGAAAATAGACTTAAAAAGCACAAAGGTTTCTAACATGGCCTTATTGTCAAGAACATATTTTGGTGAGTGAAAGTGGGTTTTATCACTTGGCTCTGATGGTCCTAGTCGATAGAACAGATTCTAGTGAGTGAGAGTAGGTCTTATCACTTGGCTTTAGTAGTCATGGTTAATCATCGATGGCATTGACATAGAGCTTGTTGACACTAATCATGTTTATAACATGATTGGGTAGAGGGTTTGTACCAACATTTGGACATTGATTTATCCTAAATTGTAGGACCTTCGAGTTAATAAGCTTTGAACCTTTAATTTGAAAGATATGCAGTTCTCAGTGTTACACCTCACTACCTCAACATGGCAGCCATAGTGAGCATTGGCATCATACCATTGAGGGCATGAAGGCTTTTTCTTTAGGACATACATAGGAGCGATTAACTGCCTTTAAAGCAATGTCGAGTAAAACTTTTCCTAGGTCATAAGGATAGGGTCAAACTATTGTCCTTGTTGGTTTGCCCCTTGATTGTTTGTGCATTATTGATAAAGGTGTTAACATTTTAGTTGCAGGAAAGTTAATTGTTCCATGAAGGATTCGATAGGGTAATGAATGATTGGTTATATGTTACAATATAAGCTGACTGAGGATAGATCATGATTGGATTAAAGTACAGCATGCCCAAGTAGTATGGATTAGGCACTTGATAATGACTTGGTTAAGATAGGATGGTGAAGGTTATGTTGTCTACCTTATTCCTTTTCTTTTGGTTAACAATAAGCTTTATGCTCGAACCAGATAACTTGTTCGTTACTATTTGGCCATTTTTATAATCGCATCAATCATTTTTTCTAGACAAAACTAGATTTATAAACTTTTTAGCAATGTTCCTTACCAGTTTGTCATAGTACGGTGCATACAGGCTATTGATGAATGTCATGGACATTTTTTTTTCAGTTAGAGGGGATTGTACCAAAGCTGCATCTTCTCTCTAGAGCATATTGCCTAAAACGTTTGCTAGGCTTTTTCTCTAGATTCATAAGAAAAAACCAATCAGGAGCCTAATTCAAAACTTGTTGGTATTGTTTTAAGAAGGCCCTATCTAGGTCAGTTCATGACTGAATCTTGACACTATTGAGGTCAATGTACTATCAGGCGAGAGGATAAAGAGCTTTTTATCCTTTTCATACCTAGCCATCTTCTTAAGGTACGTACAAATATGCACAGTAAGGTTACTTATTTTGTCTTAAACTCTGGTACTTAGAACTTTAGAGGAAGAACAAGGTTGGACATCAGAGGTAAAGATTTTCCAATAATGGCTCTATACTTGTCGATCCCTTAATGGCTCAAAGACACTTCTTTAATGGTTAATACTTGTTTATTTCATCAATAGTCATTGCAGACTTCTAACCATCTGTCTTCTCTTGCTCATCATGGTCAAGGTTTTTGGGATTGGCTAGGGAGATCCCATATTCATCTTTTAGAATCTAAGGGCAAATTGATTTGCCATGATGGGGTTTAGATAAATCACTAGTGGTATCAGCGAGGCTAGTGTGCTATGTTGGGCCAGTGCTCTTGATGAGTCCTTTCTTGGGTAGCCTCAGTAATTCCAGTAGGGTGATTTTCTAGGTTAGTTGGCTCTTTTTCAGTATCTGTGGCATTAGCTTATCCCTTTTCTTTGGTGGAGGTAGTTATTAACTCCATAAGCTTCATGATTTATGCCTACATCTCATCTTGCTGATAAAGCAATTGGTCTTGAGGTTACTTATACATCAATTTGAGTCGCTTAATGCATGCCTGATGATCATTTTCCATGACTTGATTATGACGAAGAGTATTGCAGTGGTGTTTGATGATTGGTTTTGTGGTCCTCATTTGTTTTCAAAACCCCTTGCCCTTTTATGATCATTTTAATATTAGGCTCTTATGACATATGTTTATTGATGATTGCTTACGATGGAATAATGTTAAGTATGGAATCATGGCAGTGAATGATTATTGATATGAATAATATACCAAAAGAATTGAGTTTTTATGCAAATACAAGAGATAATTCACTTACGAGATAGCTTCACCAATACATATTTCATAAAGCAATAAACGGAGTTTGATTACATATGATTACATCCATAGGTGTCTAACATGATTGTATTGTTTAATCAATTGTTCAAAAAACTTTAGTGAATTTTGCTTAAGGTCTCCAATCAATGTGATATCTCACCTCAAAGATTGAGCTACCTTGACTATGTCCGTCATATGCCCTTGAGACCTATCTTGCCTTTTTCATTTACCTTTGAGGCATGACTTGTTTTAAGGTATCCATATCTTTGCATTTCTAATCGTCGCACCATTTTTTGACTTCTTCAAAAGACCGAGAAACAAAAGTGTGTTGTTGCTTTATGATAGACACCCATTGCTGAACATTGAACCTTTAGCCAATTACCTTATGATAATGAATATAATGAAATGATGCATACGATAATCAAAAGGCAAAATAAAAGGGAAATAGTTTAGTGGCAATATGAAATAATATAGACAAGAATATAGAATGAAAGAATGAAAATATATCATAGAACTGCCTCGACAATAGGTATTACAATGCTTAGGGGCAGACATGACAAAGACAAGTATGATGACAGGCTAAGTACCTGTGAATAGCATAATAACATGTCTAGGTTAAAAAAAAAAGCCCTTTTTAAAGTGATATGCTATGTTTTAGGATAAGCTGACAGCCTATGTAGCAATGTAGGTATGCCATTGCCTAGCACTTGACATGCATTAAGCCGTTAGATAATATAACAGCTTGTTAAAGTAAAGTTTTGCTTTTATTGAGATAGTACGATACCTCTACGGACAAAAACAACTCACTAGGTAGTGATATTCAATCATCACTACCTAAGGCAAGATATGCGTTAAGCCATCATTTAGATAGCATAACTGGTTACTTAGGTTAGATATGACTTTCTTTAAGACAACACGATGCTTTGTAAGTGATGACCTTCATTTGCCATTGCTCACCTATTGATGAAGGTTAACCATCGATTGGATAGCACAATGTCATGTCTTGACACTAACATGACACATGTTGGTAACACTGTTTGTGCACTATCACCTATGAAACTATGGTATATGAGAGTCAAGGTTAGATGGTTTCTTTAACTGTCCTTATTCTCTAAGTTATTCTAGTAACATTTTGGTATAATTTGATATAGTTTAGCTCATAAGGCTCACTATACGGGTTTAGGTTGACATCTAGATTGGTATCTAAATCACTTTTTCATCTGGTAAGGACAGCTAAGGCACCTCAATCTTAGGCCCATTGCAAGCTTGGTAGAACAAGTTTGATTTGGTGGATCTATTTCCTTATGCAAATGTGGAAGGGTACTCACGAGAGTTGTAGGTACTTTACACTTAGAAAAGTATTGCTATGCTTGCGCAAAAGGGTACTCAAGAATGTGTCTAGCTTACTTCTTCTAATAATTAGGACCCTAACCTTACCATGGAGTTCGGTAGGAATCTAATGCAAATGTATGTACAAAGTGTGTGTCAGAGAAAAATCTGACCTTTTGCTTGCCCTTATATTACCATATTTTCCAAATTAATATTTATTTAGGAACAAGGCAGTCCCTGATGATCACATGACAAAAAATCATGAAAAGTAAAAGGTTAGTAAATAAAAATGGAAGAGGATTATAGTTAAATAAAGATAAAAAATTGAGGCATCTGAGAACTAAGTGAAAGCACTAGTCATAGGCCTAACTCTCTAAACTAGTCCCAATGGAGTCGCTAAGCTATCAACACTGTGCCCTTACCCTTCATCACAAAAAAGGGCATGTGCAACTTTAAAAAGTCTTTTTCTCTTAACGAGGAAATGTCCTCTAGACCAGGACTTTCCTTTTTGATGTAATGAAAGTGAGAAAATATGAGTTTTTATCCTTTTTCATGAAAGAGGATCGTCAAATGAATTGCTCATCTGATTGGTCTTAGATGGCCACCATGAAGTGATGAACACTTGGAGTTGCCATTGATCACTTGGGGCTAGGCATGATCATATGCCTATTGAAACCAATATTGAGTTATGAAACTCAAAATATTGATTCCTTATTATGCATGGTTTAGGGATTTAATGTTGGGTTTGAGAGTTGGTTACAAGTAAAATGGTAAAAACCTCTTCGCAACACCCAAAATCGATATCTTTTTGGTCATGTCTTAACTTGTTTTTCATTCTCTTAATTTTGGCTTGTCATTGTTTAAACATAATCCTTTTTTACACATGAATAAATTTGGTTTTTGGATAAAATCTAAGTCATGTCTCGAAGAGTTGGGGAACGTAGGGATTTTTTTCATTAAAATGTTCTTTGGAATAAACTTTGAAAATCAAATATTCCATGTCAAGCACTAGAGAGATATTGACACAAAACATTACGCTTCTGATTTATGAAAATGATTTTTGAAAATATGAATGTAAGGTGATCATCACAAAAGGAAATATGTTGGTAATATTATAAAGATGAGATAATATTATGCAAAATAAATCACACAAAGCAACAAAAAGGGAAGAAGGGAGGATAGTCAGAATGTATCTTCTAATTATCATCGATTATCTTAAAATAATTGAGTCAACAATTTTGGTGATGCATTTGAATCCATTGATTAATTGAGGCAAAAAAATCAGGCTTAAACTTTTGAAAAGTTTAGAGGAAATCCAGGTAGGAGAAAGAAATTTTGAGTCATGACATTTTTTTAAAAGTGAGGTTGGAGTATCCCCTCATAAATTAGGGTTGTAGTATCCATTCAAAAAATGAGGTCAGAGCATCCCTATAGATGAAAACTTTGATGATTTTTAGAGAAACGGTCTTGAAGGATTTATTTGACAAAGTTTGGGTGATCTTTTAACAAAATGACATTTTTGGCAATTCTTGACTAAATAGTAGATTTTTGATGAAAATAGTAGTAATTGACAAAAATTTAAATTGATGAAATAAAAATGCTTGTGCTTGATTGACATTTTTTTTTACTTAATAAGAGGTAACCAGGATCACATGGAAACACTCAAATGTCTTGAAGCAGTAACTTTAGGAAAATTGATTAATTTTAACTAGTGCTGAAAACAAACAACAACATCATGCTGTCCTCCTTTTTGATTTTATTCTAAACAAATGCAGAGGTTCAAGGGGTTAGGTAAGATACCACTAAAAAGGTGACTCAATAGGGTTTAATGTAAAAACATCCTAAAAATCTCAAAAAAATCACTTTTAGGGTGGAAATAATTTTTTAGAGTTGGGTTTAATGCGATGCTAACAGCATATGTAAGGGAAAAGGTGTGGCAAACTTTGAAACATGAAATTGTTAAATCACAAACAATACCTTTCCAAAGACAGAATTTCATGAAATTTGTAGAAAAAAATTTAAAAAATTCAAAAAATTATTTGATGGGCCAGAATGACCCAAACAAATGGAAATTGCTGATTTTTAGGGTTCCAGATAGCCTTAATTTGAAAAATTGTATATTCTTCATCTAGAATGATCCAAAAAAAAAAAAAACAAGATTCCATAAGAAAGATAATTTGATGCAATTTCATGGAAAAATATCCAAAAATTCATTAAAATGGTTAATAGTTTGAAAATGATTTTTCAAGTCATGACCATTGTGTTGTTAGGGCAAAACATGGGAGTTTTTTGTTTTTTTTAGACTAAACTTGGGCCATGGACATTCGAACGTCTATGAAAAAATTGAATAAGTGACATGGGATTCAAGAGCTCATTTACACAATCCCAGAGTAATCTGGGATAATGAAATAACCTATTGATCATGTCACAAACATAAGGGCTCTAGGCAAAAAAGGCACAAATAACTTTGGACAATAAAATATTTTATTTGATGTAAAATGTGTGCGTATTATATTACTGAGCACATCATGAATCTTTTGTAGGATTTAATCATAGCCATAAAAACCTAGTAGAGGTAGGATATTTGGAGTGCATAATGGTCAATCATTGCACCAATGAACAACCTTCAACATTTGATTGGTTAAGGTATAGCTCTGGCAATAGTAACAAATGATGCATGATCTAATATGGGGAGCAAGGTCATGCTTTCCTTCATCAACCCACATTATAGAATGAAATGCCCTTGTAAAAAAGCTTAATGAACCATTTAAAAATGTTATAACCTAATGTTTAAGGCCCAAAAATGAATATGATTTTTAGGAAGTTATGTCTAATATTGAATGATTTTTGAGCCAAAGTCAACCAAATGCGTGTTTTAATGCAGTAGGGCTAAAGGGCAAAAAATACCACAAACTAGGCAAAATACATAGATGTACTAATTCATTATGTATTGTATCAAAACATCTGGGCAAAAAGCCCAAAATGTATCAATACAATGAGGATTGTATCGATAAATTATAGGATATATTGATATAATAACTTGTGTATCGATACATTTTGACCAAAAATCAAATTTTAGCTACAACGTAACCCTATATTGATACATTTGGTTCATGTATTGATACATTCCCCTCTTGAATCAATACAAATCATGGAATTTTGAATGTTGGTGATATGGACGCCTCGTATCGATACATGCATGCAAAACATAGATTTTTCTTACCTTTGGCTCTTTGAACACCTCATCTTAGCTGGGAATTATGGGTGATTGAGCTATTATTATTGGAATGATCTTGATAGCACCTTGAATAGTGACCTTTGATGCCTCGAAAATAGACCCATATAAAATAGGGTGTCTACAACAAAGATTGGAGTTAACATATAGCATATTATACCAATGATACTAATGGGTTGTGTGTTTAAATAAGTCCATGTTGGTACCTTCAGTTGAAACTTTTATATGGGTAAAAGGAAAATTATAGCTTTAACTAATGTGTAATCCATGTTCAAAAAAATTATAATGTTATCTTTAAAGTATATTTTATTTTTAGCTAGTTATCTTTTTCATGCTTTAATAAGATTGAGAACTAAATTTTTATTTAATACTTTATGTAAATTAAAAGCCGTTGCCATTGTAATAAAAGATTTACACTAGATATAAGATAAGCGATCAAAACATTTTAGAGCTGTGTTCCCTAGTATGCATTTTTTATGTGCAAATCTCTCAAGTCATACTCACATAAAATTAAGAAAAATAAAAATTCTATCATGTCTAGAACAAGTTTAAGACAAATGGTCAAGGAGTTTTTCTCATAAATTTGTTCTAAGTACCTATTAGTTTTCAAATTTACTAAAAAAAACTTGGTTTTAGTTGAACTAATAGCTATATGACCACAACAAATTTTTTTACCATCACTTTTGCTTCTAACCCTATCCATCAAAATTAGTAGAATAAAATCATTATATTTTTAAAAGAATTTGATTACATATTTGGTACTAAATTACAATAAATTTTGATTTGATATTTTAAATTTAGAAGTATTCTATATGATATATGCGCTATGTTTCTTTTTCCTATAAAAGACATTGGCTAGTGAAACTATGACATTGAAAAACATCAAACTTGACTAGATGATATGGCGATGTGAGGCACATTTTTTGCCAATTGAGTTAGTAGAATGTGCAATTGGGAAAAAAAGAAATGAAGAAATATAAAGCCAAATAACCGAGTCATTCTCTATATTTCTTACATTTATGTCAAAATTTGATATGAATGTACTTGGCTACGATAAGAGCTAGTCGTTACCATTTTTCACCAACTATATTTATAATCATATACCTTTAATCTTTATTCTTCAAATCCATTTTTATGCTTTAGGATTGTTGTCTAAGATATGAATATTGAAGTTTGGCATAGAAGGATGGCAAAAGCATAAATTAATACGGCACTTGCATTTTATTAGATCAGCATAATCTTTTATTGTATTGCATAGAGTATTTATATTTGTTGCATCCACCTTAACTTATGAGTCTACAAAATTTTGACTATTCAAAATTTAAATATAACATGGCCTGGATACAAATCCTAACCAGCTCGACTTAAAATGGGGGATGTGTCCCTTATTCATATATATGTCTATATATCCTTATTTTTCTTTTATTTTTAAAGGCCTATATCATTATTATGTTTTCTTATTTTATATATATATATTTTGTGTTTGGAGACTTAAGTTATCGAAATGAATCGCTCACTCAACTCTAAATAGTCATTATGAAACGATTATTTATTTTAGAGTCTCCACTAACATTTGACTAGGTGAGATTGGTCACCTATTAGTGCTTTTGTCAAGGCTTACAAAACCTTTAAAAGCAAACTGCAAGGTCCATGATTATACCAGAGATCACGTAAAAAGGTCTGGGAGTCTGTTACGATCACGAGTAAGGATTGACCGCTTGTGATGCCCTAAAATTGATACCTATTAATCCCATGTTAACTTAATTTTATTTTTATTTGGTTTCAACATTAAATATTCAATTATAATTCTCATTTATAAAACAAAATTTTATGAAACAAATTTTTTATTTTAAATAAAAAAATTAGGGTTTTAATGCTTTTGAAAATCAAAACATCTTTCACACCCTTTTGGAGAATCGGAAGAACACTAAGATTTTTATCATCCTTTTTCATACCTCATTGGAGAGCCGAAAGAATACCAAAGGTTTTAAAAATCATGATAGACTTCCCTGAAAAATATTGGTGCATGTAAACGAGGTGCTCTACCTAATTGATAGCCCTTGTGTTTGTGATACCTTTTTTATCATATTATGTAGATAATTTCTTGTCAAGATGAATATTACATGATCAAATATCTATTATACCCCACTGGAGAGCCAGAGAAATACAAAAGGTTTTATTCTATGAAAAACTAGAAAATCATAATTTTTTTCTGGAAAGGATACCTTGTTATTAAAATAATCCATAGAATCCCTCTCATATACTAGGAGAAATTCCACATACCATTTTAACATGGAGACATTAAGTTTAGTTCATTTTGTCTAAACCAAGTCTTAAGGTATTGTCTATTGTTATTTATTATAAAATTGCAATTTTTAAATTAAGGCATTGTCTTCGATATTAAAATACTATGGGAATTTCTCCTAGTACATGAAAGGGATTTTACGTACTATTTTAACATTAAATACATTACCTTAATTTAAAAATTCCAACTTTATAATAAATAATAATAAAAAACACTTTAAACTCGATTTAGACGAAATGTACTAAACTCCACTCTAATGATCCAAATTTGATTGAAATGACCAATATGTCCTCTAAAGTACACCTTTGATGTAAAAGTATCCCGATGACCTTAAAGAACTAGATTTTAAGAAAAATTACTAAAATGCCCTTAAAAACTACCTTTGATGTGAAAGTATCTTGGTAACCCCAAAGGACTTGATAACATCATAACAAATGAGCCTATTCCTACTGTATAGCTTCGACATATAAGTATCCCAATGGTCACATAGGACTTGGTTATATTATAAATTACTAAAATACCCTTAAAGTTACCTTTGATATACAAGTATCCCAGTACCCTAAAAGGCTTGATATCTTTGTAAACAAACAAACCTATTCCTACTATATACTTTTGACCTACAACTATCCTAATAATCATATAGGAATCAATTCTAGTGAAAATTGCTAAAAGGATTTGTGATAATGCCAAAAATCATGTAAAAGGGTCCTAAAGTTGGTTACAATCACAAGTAAGGATCGATCTTCTCGTGATGCTTAGTCATCGGCACCTTATTAATTATGTGTTATTAATCTGCCAGTGTTGATACCATAAGTACCGAGATGGCCTTTGATTTTGTACTTGTCAATATTTGAAAGGTCTATGGGTTGTGTGTTGGGATAACAAGATGAGATAAGAAGGAAGTAGTAAGCAATTTATTAGCTCAGCAAGAAATTCCTTAACTATGAGGTAAATTATTTTCAAATAGAAGAGATATGTTGTGCCCTAGTTTGGGCTACAAAAAGGCTCTGACAATACATGTTGTATCATACAACCTGGCTGATCACCAAAAAAGACTCGATCAAGTATTTATTCGAAGCACCAACTCTATCAAGAAGGATGGCTAGATGGCAAGTCCTACTATCAGAATATGATATGGTTTACATGAGTTAAAAGGTAATCAAAGAAAGTGTTATTACCGAATTCCTAGCAAGTCGAGCACTTGACAATTATCAGTTGTTGAATTTTGACTTTCCTGATGAGGATTTAATGATTATTTCGATAAAAGAAGAAGGAGCTCGTCAGAGGAATTAACATGGAGAATGTATTTCAATGGAGCATCAAATGCTTTAGACCATGGAATCAGGGCGATCCTAATATCTTTGGAAGGAAACTATTACCTTTCATTACTCGATTGGACTTCGACTATACAAACAATGTTGCAAAATATGATGCATGTGTTATGGGACTTTGGGCAGCTATAGAAAGAAAAGCTCAAACATTAAAAGTATATGAAGACTTAACCTTAATGATTTATTAATTATGTATAGAATGGGAAACTCAGGATTCGGGGATGCAATAATATAAAAAGTTGATTCTAGAATTGCTTGATGAACTCGAGAAGGTAGAATTCATTCATCTAACCTGAGACAATAATCAAATAGTGTATGCTCTAGCCATTTTGGCTTCGATGTTTAAAGTAAATAAGGGGTAAAAGGTAATGCTAATTCAGATAAGCATATATGAGTCTTTTGCATACTATTGCAATGTTGAAATGGAAGCAGATGGGTTTTTTAAGGTATCACGACATCGAAAGGTATCTTAAAGATCGAGTACACCTGGACAATGCCTCCAAGATAGATAAAAGAACTTTAAGGATGCTGGCAATGAATTTTGTCTTGGATGGAAAGATTCTTTACAAGAAAAGTTATGATCAAATACTACTAAGATGTGTTGACGCTTTAAAAGCACAGAAAATAAGAAGTGTATGAGAAGATTTGTAGTATCTATACGAATGGACATAAAATGGCAAGGCAAATCATAAGACTGGGTTATTTTTGGATAACCATGGAGGGCGATTGTATTAAATATGCCCAGAAATGTCATAAATGCCAAGTTGATATGGACAAGATCCATGTACCACCTTTGTCATTACACACCATAACCACACCGTGGCCTTTTTTCATATAGAGCATTGATGTTATTAGGCTAATTAGTCCTGTAGCTTTAAACCATCATTGCTTTATCTTGGAGGTTATTAATTACTTCTTTAAATAGGTTAAAGCAACCTTCTATACAAATGTGACAAGGTTAACAGTGATAAAATTTTTAAGGATTTTGTATCCTTGAAAGAATTATAACAGATAAAGGTATGTACTTAGCTTAAAATTTATCATCAGAATTTAGTTACATACCATCCAAAGATGAATGGAGCTGTAGAGCTGGCTAACAAGAATATTAAGAGAATTGTAGGGAAGATGGTAGAGACCTAGAAAGACTGGCATGAAGCTTCTTTTATGCTTTTGGCTTATAGAACTTTGGTCTGAACTTTAACTATAGCAATGCCTTATTCGTTAGTCTATAACACAAAGGCTGTCTTACGAATTGAAGTGGAAATCCATTTACTCCAGCTTCTAATGCAAATCAAGTTGGAAGAAACCTAATAGGTCCAAGATCATTATAAGTAGTTTAGAGATCGTTATGAGCAGTTGAACTTCAGTGAAGAGAAAAAGGTAAAAGCTATTCAACATAGGCAAACATACTAGAAAAAAATAATGAGAGCACATGATAAGAAAATTCATCCCAAGAGATTCCATGATGGAGAAGTGGTACTAAGAAAAATTTTACCTAGACAAAAAGATCCTTATGGCAAATAAGCACCTAATAGAGAAGGGCCCTATGTTGTCCAGAAGACATTTTCAGGAGGAGTGTTGGTATTGGCAAAGATGGATGGAGTAATTCTACCAAAACCCATTAATTTGGATAACGTAAAAAAAATATTATGCCTAAAAAAGAGAGAAAAAAATGGATGAAAACCTAAAAGGACGTCCGTTCCAAAAACAAAAAAAAAAGAAAAAATGGATGAAATTTGAAAAAACATTTATTTAAATAAAATTAGATGAAAACCCAAAAAGGGCATCCGATTAAAGGCAGTATAAATGGAGGGTTGAGCTGAAAACCTAAAGCAATGGCTCAAGCATTTAAAAGGAATGGCTAAAGCACAATTTGCCAAAGGGCTAAGTCTGAAAAATGCATAGTATAATTAGAAGCATTTTCAATAGATGGATCTTCATGAAAGTAAATATTCCATTCAGGAAAATTCTTTGAAAAACTGAATGGGAGATTTTATTTATCTGAGTAATATCTAAATCTCTTTTGTACTTCACCATCATTTTTTGTAAAATAACCAATGTTATGTCTTCTTTCCTTATAGCAATACAAGTATATATTTTTATTCATACCTTTGTTAGAAGTCTTTTTAACCAAGTTAAACTAAATGATAATTAACTCTTTAAACAAATAAAAATAGATGAAAAGATGACAAATTGATTCTTTTGCATTACTTTGATCGAGGTCAACACCAATTGTGGGGATCTCAGTTAGTAATCCAAAGCCCTTCAGACATTCTAGGAAGAATTAGGGTTTGTTTTGACTGTTGAAGGGAAATTTTTAGAACTACATATTAGATCAACACCAATTGCCAAAAGGAAAAAAGATCCCCAATGCTTTCTGAAAATGCTTTTAATCTCCAAGCAAAGATATGAGCCTATTTCATAAAATGAAGAAGAAATATTTATCATATTTTCTAAAATGATAAATTCAACTCCAAAATAGGCTAGATCAAAGATTGATCAACAAAATTAAATCATGAAAATTCATCATATGCCTCATGCATATGCATTAACTTTAATAATTTGTAGATCTTAAGTTAAACATGATATTGGAAAGAGCATTTTGGTACGTTAATTGTTTCAGAACTGAAAGGTAAACCTCGCATTCCTTCAAGCAATTTTGATATAAAGCATTTTTACCTTGTTTGACTGCATCAGTTTTGTCTTAATCAACCTTTAGACCCAAGTTACATCTTGGTCACCTTTGTTTGACCATATCGGCTTTGTCCTGGTTAATCCTTTAGACCTAAGTCATATCTTAGTCACCCTTGTTTGACTATATTGGTTTCGTTTTAGTCAACCTATTAGACCTTGGTTACATCTTGGTCACCTTTATTTGACTGTATTGGTTTTACCTTGGTCAACCTTTTAAACCCAAGTTACATCCTAGTTATCGTTATTTGACTGTATTGGCTTCGCCTCGATTAACCTTTTAAACCTAGGTTACATCTTGGTCACTTTCGTTTGACTATATTGGTTTAACCCTGGTTAACCCTTTAGACCTAGGTTACACCCCTATCACCCTGGTTTAACTGTATTGGTTTTACCTAGTCAACTCTTTAGACCTAGGTTACATCCTGCTCATCCTTGTTTGATTGTATAAGTTTTGCCTTGCTCAATCCTCTGAACTCTGGTTACACTTTGGTCATTCTTGTTTAACTATATCGATTTTGCCCTGGTAAACCTTTTAAACTTGGGTTTCACCATATCTTAACCTAGGTCTTGCCCTCGGTTATTTATCTTAATAAATATATCTAATGAAGTTTTATTTTATTTTTATGAAAAACATTACAACCCAAATAAAATTGTCTATTTGGTCTTTGCCCTATTTTTTATTCTTAGCAATAGCCAAAGAAGGGCAACTGTGGATACCTAATTTCATCTGGGTTTTTTTTCTAGTAGTCGCAGTCATCCGAAATCAAGATTATGACTATCGCCCCAATAGAGGTCGATCTTTTTTGAGCAATTTACACATTTTTAGCTTATTTTATCACTCATAAATGGTCATATTGGCACGTGATGGAAAAGTGCCATTAGAATATCGATCTTGGATTAAAAATGAATATTTAAGAGAAAAATCATTTTTTTAATATTCTCTTGTCAAATTTTGAAATCATTTTTGCAAATAACGTCATGGTCAAATTTCTCATTTTTATGTATTTTTTGAGTTTCTTTTCATAAAACTTAGAAAGTTGACCATAGTATATTTTTATAGACACTAGATATGTATTCCAAAAAATAAAAAAAAAAAGAAAAATTATATATTGGTATTTTATACCACAAGGTGTGAAGTTGTCAATTTCACCAAGTATTTTGAAATTTTTACAGTATCGTGAGTATTTCACTCGTAGAATTTTTTGAAAAGATTTGTTTTTGATTTTAGATTTTCATCTTTACCATTTTTTTTCTAATTAAGTTTTTCGAAAATATGTTATGTTTAACTCATTTTATAAGTTTTAATATATTCTTTTTAATTTTTTTGGTTACAAAATACGAGTTTTTCTTCATCTGTAAAATTTTTGGCAGAATTTACTTAGGTTTTGAGCTTTAAAATTCATTAAATATTCCCGTCCACTTACCATAAAATCAATTTTGAAAAATCCTAATTCATTTTGTGGATTTTTTTTCTTTTTTGAAATACAGAGTTGTCTATTTTATAAATATTTTTTGTGGAACTTTTCTAAGTTTAAAATTTTTTAAAATTCATAGAATATTTTCTTTGAATTCATATTAAATCAGTTTTAAAAAATTCAATTTATTTTATGAGTTTTATATCTTTTCTAAATAACAATTTTCTTCCATCAAGGTTTTTCTTATAAAATTTTACGAGTTTCAAATTTTAATTGTCTTTTTCTTGCACATAAGACTTCTAAAAAATGTTTCTTATATATAATTCAATACTTGAAATTTTTATCAAAAAATTTTATTAATTTTATTTTAGACAAAATATCCTTAAGGGGCCTAAAACTTTCAAATTTTGCAGATAGGCCTAATAAGCCCAATGACCTTACCAAGCTTTTTTTTTTTTTTTTACCAAGCCCATTTTAATCTCTAATTTTTCAACAAAGTCCACTAAACTTTTTCGTTTTAATTTTATATGAACTATTTTTATTCAAATTTTTTCAATGAAATTTTGATTGGAATTTTCATATGATTAACTTCTTAGTTGGATTTATCATGTGATTTTTTTTGCATGAACTTTAATTTGTTATCATTTTTCATGAAATTGTCAATAAGAATTTTCTTGCACCTTGATTGCATTTATTTCTTTACTTCCAAGAATATTTTTATGTGTGAATTTATAAAGAAATTTTGTTTTTACATAATTAATTGTATAATTCTCTAACTTAGTTACATAAAATTTAATTTGGTTGAAATTAAATTCTTTTTTTAACTAATTTAGTTTTTTCCTAACTGATTCTATTCAAGTAGGCCAAAAGTATCAATTGATCACCATGCCACCTAAACTAGCACAATCATGACAATAAGATGGTGGCTTGAAAGAAAAAATGAGAAGAGCATGCACTTATGACACACCAGTAATTATTTTCCAACCTAAAAAAGTTAACAAAATATCAAATAATTAAAAAGAAAAAGCATGAAAAAAATGGAAATTCAGCAAGAAGGATTTTCATCCTCCTTGGCCAAATTATCCTTCCCTATAAATAGGGGAGGATGTTCTTCATTAGTTCACTTAGTTTTGAGCCAAAAAAAAAGGGAAAAAAAGAAAGAAAAAAAGAATTTAACTTATTTCAAAAGCTTTTAAGGTAGTTTCTTCTTAAAAATTCATGTTGTATTTCATCTTCTATTTTTATTCATTTCATTTTCATATTCGTGAATTCTTGATGGCAGTTCCATGATCCTTACTTATTAAAGTGATTAAGCATAAGCTGTGGCATCTTTCATGCTTTAAAAGCTAAGCTTGGTGCCATCACCATTCATTTTTGTTGTTGTTTAAATTTCATTAAAACAATATTTTCAATGTTTAAATGCTTTAAATTATGTTCATATGAGTTAAAATAAATTTTAATGTTGACTGCCTTCATGAATAATACATGGTTGTATTAGAATTCTTTTTTATTTTTATTTTTACCTAGTTCATGATTTCTCTTAAATATTAATATTTTGAAAATTTTTGTTGTGTGTTGAGCTTGGTAATATTCTAGGCTGATTTTAGCATGCATTTAGGTCTAGTTTCATGAAAAGTGAATGTTTAGGATTTATTTTGTTAAATAGTTGAAATTTTAGTCATTAAATGTTTTTTCTTCAATTTTTTTGGCCATATAAGGACTGTTTTGGTTCATGGCTGTTTCACAAATTTTTCTATGTTTTCAAACCCATTTTTGGGTGTTTCCTAGCTTGGTTGAAACTTGTAGGGGTCAAAAATGTAATTTTTTAGTTTTAGGCTATTTAAGGGTATTTCTTGTTTGGTCATACCCTTAAAGACCATTTTATAAATTTTTTAAACTTTTCAAAATTTATTTAGAGGCATCTACATGCTTAAGTCAATTAGGTTATGGGTAGAAAATAACTTTCAATTTTAGGCGTTTTGGGGTTATTTAACAATTTTAGAAAAATTTAAGGACTTAGTTATAAATATCATAAATTTTTTTTAAGGCCATAGGTGCTTGGCCAAATGGTCTTAGAGTCTTTAGGTGAATTTCTCATGTATTTTGGATGTGTTTTGGTATGTATTATGTATTTTAAATTATTAGGGACCAATTTGCAACTTTAGGAAATTTTAGGGACCATTAGGGAAATCTAGCATTATCAAGTCAAAATGGTCATCTCTAGCATGAAATCATTCATTTAGAGTATTCTAAATATTTTTAACATTCCATTGGTCCTCTAATGGGGAGCTAAAACTATTAAAACTTTCCTGTTCTTTTAGTTCTCCATTAGGGTATAAAATATAATTTTTGAAAGGTTAGGGACTTAATGGCATTTTTGCATTTTATGCTACTTTAAAATCTAAATTACCCATTTAGGGTATTTTGGGCAAAAAAATAGTTTTAGCCTTTTCAATTAATTTTGGACTAATATTTAATTTTGAGAAGTTTATAGACCTATTAGCAATATTTGTACTGTAGGTCATTTTTGTCATCTAAATTACCCATTTAGAGTAAAAATCATAATTATTTATCTTTACATGTCCTTTACAGTTGCCAGGATGCTTTCATAATGGCCTTCTGGTAATTTTCCTATAACTTAGCTTAAGTAGTCATTGAGATTCTTTTATGCCAAAGATGTGCATTTAGGATAGGTTCACCTTTCTATGATCGTTTTTTAGTCTTTTAGGGTTACTTGGATACTTTCACGTCGAAGGTATACCTTGAGGGTATTTTGGTAATTTCTTTAGAATCAAGACCTAAGTAGTCATCGGCATGCCTTTATGCCAAAGATGTA
The DNA here is from genome assembly GCA_038381775.1 of Adansonia rubrostipa. Lineage (NCBI taxonomy): Eukaryota > Viridiplantae > Streptophyta > Magnoliopsida > Malvales > Malvaceae > Adansonia > Adansonia rubrostipa. The sequence continues at coordinate 65,105 of JBBYHM010148089.1, forward strand.
CATTGAGGATATGTTCACCTTTTTATGATCATTTTCAAGTCCTTTAGGGTTACTAAAATACTTTCATATTAAAAACATACCTTAGGGGCATTTTGGTAATTTCTTGATAGTCACTAGGATGCTTTTATGCCAAATGCGTACATTTTTTTTAGGTTCACCCTTTAATGATCATTTTTGAGTCCTTTAGGGTTATCAAGATATTTTCACGTCGATGGTATAGCCCAAGGACATTTTAGTAATTTTGTATTAGAACCAAGTCCTATGTGATAACTAGGGTATTTTCATGTCAAAGGTACACATTAGGACTAGGTTCGTCATTTTAGATTGTTATTAGGACTTAGTATGTTCTGTATATATTTTTAATAAAATATAATTTCTTTTTAGAAAAGTAAAGAAATGTCTCCAAGTTAGAATAATAAGTGTAATTTCTCCCAAAATATGAGAGCACTGCTGTGCATTATTTTAATAATGAGATATCCTTTTCAAAATAAAAATTGAGATATTTATAAATTTTGAAAAAATAAAACCTTTTGCATTCCTCTGGCCCTCTAGCGGGGTGCGAAAGGTATTTTGAATTTTAAAACCTTTTCTGTTTCTCTGGTTTTCTGTTGGGGTTCAAAAGAGAATGATAGAAAGCTTTCATGTTCAATTGGTCCTTCGATGGAGTTCTTAAGTGATTTTGATTTTCAAAATTTTTAAAACCTAATTTTTCTTAATAGAAAATAAAAAAAAATTGTTTCATGAAATATTATTTTTAGGAATTTATAATTAAATGCTATATGTTGAAACTAGATAAAAAATTAAAATTCAAGTTAACCTATAATTAATAAGTTACTGATTTTTAAGTATCACGAGAAGGTTGATCCTTACTTATGATTGTAACCAATTCTTAACCCCTTTTTATATGATCTCTAGTACAATCGTGGTCTTTGGAGTTGGTATTCTAGGGTTTCATAACCCTCAAAATATGAACTCCGATAGGTGATCAATCTCACCTAGCCTAAATAGATTGGTGGCAACTCTAAATAAATAGTCATTTCATAATGACTATTTAGGGTTAGGTCGACTGAACTATTCATCTCGACCATCCAGTCTCCAAAAATAAGAAAATGTCAATAATGGTATGGCCAATACAAACAAGAGAATATAAAATAGTGATATTTTAATAAATATAGGAGCGAAGGCCATTTAAGTTGGGCTTAGTCAAGTTTCGTATCCGAGCCACGTTACAACAATACTGAAATCAAGAAACCAATTAACATCGAGATTAAAATTAATACATGACTAATAGGCACCAATTTAGAGGCATTCTAAGGGCTTTAATCTTTCTTACATGTAATGGACTCCCAAACCCATTTTGCTTTTTTTCTTTGAGTTTAAAAGTGGAATTTAAAATATTCATTAAAGTATTTTAATTAATTTTAAATTTTCATTAAAGGATTTTTTTAGTAAGGTGACCAATCACATCTTACCAAAAAAGATTAATGGTGACTCCAAAGCATAACCATTTCAAAATGACCATGCATACCTTCATTCAAACTGCAACATATAGATAAAAACATACTTACCAAGATAGTTGAGTGAGCAATTCGTTGCGACAACCCTCATTATTTTTTAAAAAAGTATTAATCATTTTATTTGATTTGTAATATCAGTTGAAAATATTTCATTTTTTTTGGATATAGGTAGAAGGAAAACTATAACTATAACAAATGCGTTGTCCAAGACCAAAAAGAGTGTAATGTTATTTTTTCTATATGGTGGATTCAATTTTATTAGTGAATTCCCTTTTACACTATAATAGAATTCAAAATTAAAATTATGTATTAAATTTTACATAAAGAGCCATAATTACAATAATAATAGTTTTATTTATGCCAAAATCGAAAATAATCAAAGCTTTATAATATATATAAAACATGTAGTCAGAACCACTCACGTTACGTTTGGTTTATTGAATTGACTAGTGAAAGAATGCTATCACATTATTGAGTTGGCTAAAAAGATGTTAAGGAATATGTGAGTAATAAGAACAAAATGATTATTTTACTCTTCAATTAAATAATAATTTTATATTTATAAAAGTTAAACTCACTTTTAATCTCTTATAAACTATTCTTAATATATAAATATTTAAATCTATTATATAATTAATAAATCATAAAATATTAACATAAAATATTATTTTTTAAATTATTTAGAAAATAATATACTAAAATACTATTTAAAAATATTTTATATTTATTTGATATTTTTGATTTGGATTTTTTCATCTTAATCTATATAAACATAATTAACAGTCAAGTGTTTGGTTTCTAAATATTCACACCCTAATTACGGTGAATATATCAACGGCGAAAAGAGATGAAACTATGAAATTTCTTAGCAATCGGTACTTAAATCATTAAGTTGTAAAAGAACAAAAGACAAAAAATTGTGGACAGAATTTTATACATTCATTCTGTGGTCTAAAGATAACAAATTTTAAAAATAATATGCAAAAAATTAGATGAAGAAAATAGTTATATTAACTTTAACAATAGTTTATAGTTTTTAATGAAACGTTTGAACATTTTCAAAACAAAATTAATAAAAATAAATAAATTCTCTGTAAAGCCTAATGGTCCACAAAAATTGCTCCAACATGTAGAGCTAATGGTAAAAAAAAAAAATTTTTTTTTTCTATTTAAAAAAATCACATCAACTGCTAACGTTTTAGAGGTGGTTCCAAACTGAAAGGAAAAACCACATTAAAAGATGGTTTTTCTAGTAATGGGAATTGCATTTTTCTTTTTATTTTAAATAAAACGTGATCATTGAAGCTTTTTTATGTCTAAAGCTACCATAAGACCCTTTAAAAGAATATTTTTATTTAAATCTGTTAATAGTTTTTGAAAAAATAAAAACACTTTTATTTAAGTGATGATAATCACACAAAACTGCAAGAGAAGCCAACTAGTAGATATTGTACTTATTTTAAAACATGTATTTGTAACCAAGTTTTTTGATGTAATAAATTGTTTTTTTTTTTTAAAAGAGTACGTCTAGAGAAAAGACATAAGGGAAAGATAAATCTTATATAAATATTTGAGTACGATTTTTTGTTTTCTTTTTGGTTAATTAATTTTAATTGAACTTGTACGTAACTAGAAATATTGAAATATTGGTACTTGATTGTTGTTGTATCTCTATCATGAGCAAGGGTTAAAAATGGAGGAAAATTAAAGAAAATTAAAAAAAATAAAATTGTTAAAACAATTGAAAAAAATATTATTTCTATATTTCGAATAAGAATTAAAATTTTTTAACTTATTTTTTACTCATTCATTGTACTATTTTAACTAAGCAAACATCTTGCTTAATTTAACTCTTTGCATCTTCCCATTAATCAAGTTCTATATTCTACAAAGTCTTGCTTAGTGGAGTACTTATAGACAATAATGACTAGTATAAATAGTTAACATATAGCATATTATGCCAATGACACCAATATGTTGTGTTCTCAAGTTAGTCGTATTGGTACCACTGATGGAAATTTCTACATGGGTAAAAGGAAAACTACAACTCCATCTAATGTGTAATTCTTATTCAAAAGGAATACAATTTTATCTTTAGAGTAGATTCTATTTCTAGCTAATTATCTTTTTGATGCTATATTAAGATTGAGAATTAAATTTTTTATTTTAAACTTTATGTAAATTAAAAGCCATGGCCATTATAATCAACAATTATGCTAGATATGAAACTTGTGGTCAAAACATCTTAGAGTTATGTTTCCTAACGTGCATTTTTAAGTGGGGATGTCTTAATTCATGTTCACACAAAATTATAAAAAATAAAAATTTGGTCATTGTTAGAACAAGTTTAAGACAACTGGTCAAATAATTTTTTTCATAACTTTATCTTAAGTACCTATTAGTTTTCAAATTTACAACAAAAGACCTAGTTTTAGCTAAATTAACAACTATATTACCATGACATATTTTCTTTATCTTCACTCTTATTGTTGCCCTTACACATAATGATTAGTTAAAAGAAAATTCTTATATTTTTAAAACAATTTGATTACATATTTGGTACCAAATTTTAATGACTTTCAAGTTGATATTTTAAATTTTGAAGTATTCAAGATGATACTTGAACTATGTTTCTTGAAACTATAAGGGACATTGGCCAAAATATATTAGTGAAATTGTGATGTCTGTCCAAAATATATTAGTGAAACTTGTGACGTCTGTAAAACATCCAACTTGACTAGATGATGTGGTGACGTGAGACATCTTTTTCCTGAAGTTAGTGCAATGTGCAATTTGAAATAAAAGAAATGAATAAATATAATGCCAAATAACTGAGTCATTCCTTATAAACAAATTTTTGATATTCATATAAAAAATTGATCTGAATGTACATGGCTACGATAAGAGCTAGTCATGACCATTTTTAACCAACTATATTTTTTATCAATACCTTTAATCTTTATTCTTCAAATCGAATTTTATGCTTTAGGATTGTTGTCTAAGATATGAATACTAAAGTTCGGCTTAGCAGGATGGCAAAAGCATAAATTAAATACGACATTCACACTTTATTAGATCAGCACAATCAACTACTGTATTGCATGGAGTATTTATATTCCTTGCCTCCACACCAACTTACGAGTCTAAAAAATTTTGGCAATAACCAAAAGTTAAATATCATATTTAGCATTGTAAATTTATAACCAAGAAATTCAATGAGAATTACTACATATCAATAAAAGAAAGATACCAAGTACAAGAATTAAAAGTGTCCCAAAAGAAAAAAAAAACGTGAATGAGGACCTTTCCATATCTATTTTGAGTAATGTTAATTATAAAAACCTAGCAAATATGTATAGGACTGCTTTTTTTCTTTATTATATACAATTGACTGAATTCCTCACACTATATTTGTTTATATATGTGAAGCCATCTATTGTAATAAGGTAAGTAAAGGTGTAAAATTTTTTCCAAGATTACATACTATTTCCAGATTTCCTTTCCTTTTAGTACTTATCAAATATAATAAATATTGTGAGATCAATTAGGTGTTTTGATCTTATGATCTTGTTTTCAAGAGAGTTATCTTGTAAAATTGACAAGGGTTAATTACAATCACAAATAAATGAAATGAATATTTAAGAAAACATATTTATATCTATGGCTTATAGTTATCATGTTCTAATAATTATGCATTGAAATACTTAAGTGTTAGACTAAAAGATAAATGCATGTGTAGACACCTCATTTGTTAGAGCCCCTAACATGTTTATTTCCTATTTCAATTTTTCAATCAAAATTTCTTAAATCGGACCATTTTGAATAAAGCATCAATAATAACAAGGCCCACTTTAATGATTGGAATGGTATAAGATACACATTTTAATGGAAAAGGTTGGTACAGGTACTTAGTTGAATAAATTAAGAATATGCCAAACAATGAAGTCGAAGACAGGAATACAGCATTGAAAAATTGAATTTGGAAGTATACAACCCTCCTAAACAAGATAGGATGGTTAATTAGCATGATCAAAGTCAAATTAGAGCTCGATTTTGAAAGTCAAACCAAAATCAATTGTGGATTAAAAAGAAAACCTTTGAAATTAGGACTTCACATAAGGTTTTGAAGTGAAATTGACTATAACCATTTGTAAAGAAGGATTCAATAAAGGATTCATCGAAAGAAAATTAACCAAAAGTCAATAAAAAATGAAAGTCAAACTTGAACATGAGACGAAGGGTTAACTTTAAAATTTGGAAAGATGGAGAACTTAGAATTTAAATTTGATTGAACCATGATGAAATTGAATACGTAGAGAGAAGCGATGTCATGCAATCGAGTTTCACTTTCAAGCAAAACCTCTAAAAATGAATTCTTGATCTCTTAGTTCTAGAAACTCCAGTCCTAATCTTTAGCAATATTTACCCTTTAGCTTTTCAAAATTCCACCTTTGTTTTCTAAATAAAAAATTGACTTTAGACATATTCCCCATGAATGAAACTTTTCAAGACCACTTTTTAAAGAAAAATGAATTTTTTTTAAAGCTAAACCCTTTAATAGAACCCTCAATTGTACTTAGTAAAACCTTGTCCAACAAAGAAAATATTTTTCAGCCCATAAACCTCTATAATCTTTTCTTTAGTCAAGAATAAAACTTTCCTTGGTCCTTAACATTATTTTGAGCCATTAGTGCTTTCTCTAACCATATTTTTAGGTTATTGTTATCTTTTTGTCTGAAGCTACTAGGATCTTTAGCAAAAACAAAAGTTTTCACTTGGTTTACAAAACCTCGAGTTATTTCCATGTAAAATGTTTGAATACTTTTCCCATTGTATTCAATTGCCTTATTTTTGAATTGCCTATGGTGTTAGCAAAAAATCTAATTATCCTTGACTATGGTATTCAAACACTTTCCCAATCTAAGCAAAAAGTACTTGCCTAAACATATATTTGGATCTAATCAAAGTTTTCTCTAAAGTATTGGGTATTCTCAAGGATGTTCGGATACTCTCCTTTGAAAAAGGAAGCACATATCTAACTAAGGTCTTAATTTAATACGTTTCATTCATTTAGTTGTTTTCTAGAGTGTATGGTACATTAAAAAAACCTTTCATTTTATGGTAATATTCTGGATTAAGGTACTTTTTGGATCTTTTGCGAAGCTATTGGGGAGGATTTTAGAAGTACTAATAACATGAAATATCTTTTTCAAACAATTATTCAAACATTCTTTTGAAGCCAAAAATCTTATATTTTGTTGGACTATTAAGGAGTATGGTAAATTATATAGTTGTAAAATTTTCGAGTCACTTTCAATAATGAAATTATTTTTTTGTATTTTTAAGGAATTGTAGCTAAATACCGAAATCAATAAACCAATTAACAATGAGATTAAAGATAACAAATGACTAATAGGTACCAGTTTAGGGGCATTTTGAGTGCTCTAGCCTTTTTCATATATAATCTAATCCTGAACCCATTTTTTTCTTTAGTTTTAAAAGTAGAATTTAAAATATTCTTTAAAGGATTTTAATTAATTTTAAATTTTTATGAAAAGACTAATCTTAATAGCTTATCAATCACAATTAAATAAAAAAGATTTATGGTGACTCCAAAGCATAACCCTTTCAAAATGACCTAGCATTTGTTGCAACATGGCCCAAATATGAATCCTAACCAGCTCGATTTAGAATGGCCCCTCGTTCTTATATATATATATATATATCTACATATCATTATTCTTTTATTTCAAGGGCCATATCATTATTATTTTTCTTATAATTCTTTTTTTATGTTTGGGTACTGAGTTATCAAGATGAATCGTTCACTCAACTTAACCCTAAGTAGTCATTATGAAACGACCATTTTTCTGAAGTCACCACCAATTTTATTTTGGCGAAGTGAGATTGGTCACCTGTAGAAGTTCACATTTTAAGGGTTAAAAAACCCATGAAAACAAACTCTAAAGTCTACACTCATACCAAAGATTATAAGAAAGGGTCCGAGAGTGGGCTAAAATCACAAGTAAATATAAACTTTCACGTGATGTCTAGTAATCAATACCCATTAATCACGTCTTAAACAAATTTTGATTTTTTTTCAATTTCAAGATTTAATATTTAATTATAATTCCTATATATAATATTTTGTACAATAATTTTATCACTCCGTGTGAAAAAAATCAAGTTTTTAATATTTTTTAAAATCAAAATATCTTTTATACCCTTTTGAAAAACTAGAAGAACATTAAAATTTTTATGATTCGTTTTCATATCTAGCTAGAGAGTCGATGGAATACGAAAGGTTTTAGAAATCAAAATATATTTTGTACCCCGCTTGAAAATTACTGGAATACAAAAGGTTTTATTTTTATAAAATTTAGAAAAGCCTTGATTTTCACTTTGAAAAGGATATCTCATTATTGAAATAATCTATAGAACCCCTCGCATATTTTGGAAGAAATTTTACATACTATTTTAACTTAGAGTATTGCCTTAATTTTCTTAAAAAAAAAAATTGACTTTAATAAAAGTATTAATAGAATATCTTAAGACCTGAAAATGGTCTAACATGATGAACCTATCCCTAATGTGTACTTTCAACATAATAGTATCTTAGTAATCATGTAGGACTTAGTTCTGATGTAAAACTATAAAAATTTCTTTAGGGTATACGTTTAACATGAAAATATCCCAGTAACCCTAAAAAGACTCAAAAAAGATCGTAAAAGGGTAAACCTATCCTAAATATATACTTTTGGCATAAAAGCATCTTGGTGACTATATCGTACTTGATTCTAGGAAAATTACCAAAATAACTCTATGGTATAACTTTGAAGGGAAAGTATCCCAGTACCTTAAAGGTTACAAAAAGGATCATCAAAGGATAAATCTATCCTAAATGTACATGTTCAGCATAAAAGCATCCTAGTGACTGCCTATGACTCAGTTCTAAGAAAAATTACTAAAATACCCCTACGATATACCTTCGACGTGAAAATATCACGTACCTTAAAGGTCATAAAAAGGATCATAAAAGGATGAACCTATACTAAATGTATACTTTTGGCATAAAAGCATCTTGGTGACTACTTAGGACTTGGTTCTAGAAAAAATTACAAAAATTCCTCCAGGGTATGCCTCCAACATTAAGGTATTCTGATACCCTAAAGGTCACAAAAAGGATAATCAAAAGATAAACCTATCCTAAATGTACACTTTTGGCATTAAAGCATCATAATGACTACCTAGGACTCAGTTCTAGAGAAATTACCAAAATACCCATTGGGTATGCCTTCAACGTGAAAGTATCCTAGTACCTTAAAGGTCATGAAAAAAGATAATCAAAGGATGAACCTCTCTTAAATGTACATTTTTAGCATAAAAGCATCTAGTGACTACCTAGGATTCAGTTCTAGGGAAAATTATTGAAATGCCCCCAAGGCATACCTTCGATGTGAAAGTATCCCGATAATCCTAAGAACTCTTAAATGAAATTAAAATATTAAAATTGACTTAAAATGCAAAATTTATTATTAAGCTCTTAAACTTTTCAAAATTACATTTCGTACCCTAAAGAGAAACTAAAGAATACGAAAAGTTTTAATATTTTCTACACGCCTTCAGGGGATCAAAAGAATGTTGGAAATATTTTAAAATAACCAAAATACCCCTAAATGAATTTTTTTCCTAATGAACTCAAAGCTTTCCCATTTTTCAAAATAATAAAATAACACCAAACACGTCATGAAAAATCACAAAAACCACAACAAAAATCATAAGAATAATTCAGCCCAAAACTTAGGGCCTTAAAGTAATTTTTTAGATTCTTATAAATTAGTCCTTAAACTTTTTAAAATTTCAAAAAGGTCCCTAAACTGTTAAAATGCCTAAACTATGTTTTAAAATGCATGAAACACTTCTCACATGATACTAGAGGCTCTCGGCCACACATAGATAACCTAAAAGAAATTTTAAACTTTTTACAATTTAGTCGCTGGACCTTTTAATATTATAAAATAATCTAAAAAACTTGAAATCATAACCAACAAACCACCCATGTAATTCGGTCAAGATGAAAAAAACCCTTTCGAGGCTATAAAATTTTTTGGTAAAATTGTTTTTTTAGTCCCTACAAATTTCAAATGCACCAAAATAGCCTAAATCATCAAAAAAAAATAAGCTTAAAAACATCATAAAAAAAATCCCTATTAGATTTGACCAAAGCATAGATGTTACAACAAAGTTTTTTGGTCATGAAATTTCATAAATAATACCATAAATACATAAACAAGTCATTACCAAGCTTGAAAATATATAAAATCACTAATATTTCAAAATGAGTCAACATGAACATGACATGATAGATGTTACAAAACATATATTCATGAAGATAATATCCTTTCTACTAATAAACATAAATTATTATAATGAAAATTAACACAAATGCATCAAAAATCAAATATATCAACAAAATGCATAAACTTTGATTATTATTTTCATGCTTGGTCTTTCAAAAAGGAAACATATACATGAGCTCAAGCAATCATAAAACTCCCTAAAATAAAGAATCAAACATGAAATCAATAGAAATTTTTACAAAAGAACTTTCCTTGAAAGCTTGAAAAACATGAAAAAAAAAACCTTAGGTGATTTAATGAACTTTTGGTATTTTTGGCTTATGGAAGCCATTAGCCATTAAAGAAAGCTTCCTCTATTATTTTTGGGTGGAAGGATCGGCCAAGAACCTCCAAGAAAGTTCTTGGCCAAATGGCCATCCTTTTTTTTTTTTTTCAATTTTTTCCTTTTCATTCATTTATTAACTTTTTTAGGTTTCTTTAATTTTGATAAGATTTTCATTAATAACTTTTGTCTTTATGCAAATTGCATCAGGCATGACATCATCAAGCCCTAGAAAGTTTTGGAAGATATTTCTATAATATGTAAAATTATATTATAACAATTAATTAAAAAGATTAAATTTATAAAAATTAAAAATTATGTATTTGAAATAAAATTTCATATAATCAATTCAATTAAAAAATTTAATCAAATGATAGGCCTAATTAAAAATATGTAATTTTACATGTAAGGAAAAAATCATTAAAATTTCCAAAGTCATAGAATTTTATGAGAAACAACCTTTATAGGAGAAAACTGTTATATGAAAAAAAAATTGCAAAACTCATAAAATAAATTAAAATTTTAAAAAATGATTTAATATGAATTTAAGAATAGTATTTGCAGAATTTTAAAAATTATAAACTCAGAAAAATCGTACAAAAAAAATATAAGGAGTAGAAAACTTCCTATCTTGGAAACAAAAAAATTTTCAAAAATATATTCAAATTTTATAAAAATGGATTTCATGCAGCACATTAATCAAAATATTAACTTATTAAAAATAATAAATGTGAAAATCTATAATCCTGAATAATTTTTGCCATAAAATTTCATGAGCATGACACTCGCGTCATTATGAAAAATTCAAATTTAATTCCCAAATTGATCATATGATACCTCTTGGTAAAAAAAATACCAATATGAATTTTTTATTAAATATTTCTAATTTTTTGGAGTGAGTATCGACATAAATACTGCATGAGTATTGATAAAGATATATGAAAATTAATTTTCCAAATTTTACAAATATTCTTGAAAAATTCTTAAAAATTGAAAATTTAATCATAATATCATCTACAAAAATAAATTTCAAAATTTTGAAAGAATAATTTTATGTAATTTTATGTTATTTTATGTGTAAGGAAAAGATCATTAAAAATTCCAAAGTCATAGAATTTTATGAGAAACAACCTTTATGGGAGAAAACTATTATATGAAAAAAATACAAAACTCATAAAATAAATCAAATTTTCAAAAACTGATTTAATATGAATTTAAGAATAATATTTGAAGAATTTTAAAAATTATAAACTTAGAAAAATCATACCAAAAATTTTAAGGAGTAGAAACTTCGTATCTTAGAAAAAAATTTCAAAAATATATTCAAATTTTATAAAAATGGATTTTATCCAGCACATGAATCAAAATATTAATTTATAAAAAATAATAAATGTGAAAATCTGTAATCCTGAATAATTTTTACCAAAAAATTTCATGAGCATGACACTCGCGGTATTGTGGAAAATTCAAATTTAATTCCCAAAATTGATCATTTGATACCTCTTGGTAAAAAAATGACAATACGAATTTTTCATTGAATATTTTTGATTTTTTGGAGTGACTATTGACATAAATACTACATGAGTATCGGTAAAAATATATGAAAATTAATTTTTCAAATTTTACAAAAAAATCTTAAAAAATTCCTAAAAATTGAAAATCTAATCGTAATATCATCTACAAAAATAAATTTCAAAAGAAAAATTTTTAAAATTAACTATTTTACCTTGATATTCGTCCTTTTATCTGAGATTGGCCCCCTAAATGGCAATTTTTCAATTATGTGCACATGCAGCCATTTAAGCAGGAGTAAAATGATGTTGAAAATATCCAATACTCTTAAGGAAAGCCTACCCTCACTAGGACAATTGCCTAATTCCTGGTCTAAGACATTTTTAAATTGTCAAGGAAGCAGCCCGAACAAAATTAGGTGTCAACAACTACCCTTGTTTAGCTGTTGCTTAAAATTAGGAATAGGGCAAATACCAAATGGACATAATATTGTTCGGGTCGTATAAGCTTCTTTAAAAGGTATTTTTTTAAAATATACATATATAACACCAACTCCATTCGAGAGAACATAGAAAACTTCACCAATCCTTCTACTTAACCGAATGAAGTTGTCTTAAATCTTGTTTCATTTACTTTACCACAAGATCATAAGAAGAGGACATCTTTTTAAAACTTTTTGCACCTACCTTACATAGGATTGTGTGAAAAGGTTAGCCTCGTTCATCTACTTATATGTAATCGCATGAAAAAGCCATTGTTTTAAAACTTCATCTACCCTACACAGGATCAAACGATAAGGATATAATACTTAAAATTTTACCTACCCTACACAGGACCAAACGAAGAAAATATCTTACTCAAAACTTTGCCTACCTTACATGGAATTAAGCAAAAGGGATATCTTAATCCATACGAGTCAACAAAGGTAAAAGGGTTAAACATGACAATACCTATAAGTCAACTTCAAAAAAGAGTTAATCAAGATGAAACCATCAAGTCAATAAGTAAGAAAGGTTGATTGGGATAAAACTATATGAATCAACAAGCTTAAGGGGTTAACCAAGATGAAACCATATGAGTGAACAAATGTGAAGGGTTGATTGTAATGAAACTATATAAGTCGATAAGTAAGAAGGGTTGACTACAACAAAGCCATACAAGTTAACAAATGAGAAAAGTTAACTAAAATGAAAACATACGAGTAAACAGGGATAAAGAGTTGATTAAAGCAAAAACTATAAGTCAACAGAAGTAAAAGGTTGACTGGGATGAAACCATATGAGTCAACAAGGATAAAAGGTTGATCGAGATGAAACCATACAGGTCAACAAGTGAGAAGGGTTGATCAAGATGAAACTAGACAAGTCAACTTGTGAAAAGGGTTAACCAAGACAAAATCGTACAAATGAACAAGAATAAAGGGTTAACCAAGACAAAATTTACTAGTTAAGAGAGGTAAAAGGTTGAATGGGACAAAACCATATGAGTCAATAGGGATACAAGGTTGACCAAGGTAAAACCTACTAGTCAGCTATCATAACATGGCCCGAATAAAAATCCTATCCAGCCCAACTTAAAATAGCAGATGTACTCCTTATTTCTATATGTACATATCATTTTTTTTGTTTTATTTTAAAGGCCATATCATTATTATTTTCCTTATCATTCTTTTTTTTTATGTTTAGGGACTAAGTTTTTGAGATGAATCATTCACTCAACTTAACTCTAAATAGTCATTACAAAATGATTATTTTTCTGGTGTCGCCATCAATTCATTTGGCTAGGTGAGATTGGTCACCTATCGGAGTTTGCATTTCAATCGTTAGAAGCCTATAAAAATAAACTCTGAAGTCTACACTCATACTAGATATTTCATAAAAGGATCCAAAAGTCAATTATAATCACAAGTAAAGATGGACTTTCTTATGATATCCAACAATTAGTACGTTATTAATCGCATGTTAATTTAAATTTTGATTATTTACTTTCAATATTTGATGTTTAATTAAAATTCACACATTTCAAATTTTTCATAAAATAAATTTATTATTTTGTATAAGAAAATTGTGATTTTAATATTTTTGAAAATCAAAACATCTTTTGCACCGTTCCAGAAAACTATAAGATCATGAAAGTTTTTATCATTCTCTTTCATAGCCCATTGGAGAGCCAGTAGAATACAAAAAGTTTTAAAAATCAAAATATCTTTTGTATCCCACAAGAAATGGTAGAGTACAAAACATTTTATTTTTAAAAAATTAAAAAATCTCTAATTCCTCCCTTTCATATACTGGGAGAAATTTTACATATTATTTTAACTTAGAAACATTACGTTAATTTTCTAAAAAAATATAATTTTATTGAAAGTATTAGTAGAGTGCCTTAAGACTCAAAAATAGTCTAAAATGTCGAAGCATTTCCTAATTTGTATTTTTAACATGACAGTATCCCAGTAATCATATATGACTTGGTTCTAACATAAAGTTACCAAAATGCCCTTAGGGTATACCTTTGATAAAAAGTATCCCAGTAGCCTTAAAAGACTCAAAAATAATTGCAAAAGGGTGAATTTATCCTAAATATGTACCTTTGGCATAAAAGCATCCCTGTGACTATTTCAGACTCGGTTCTAGAAAAATTACCAAAATGCTTCTTGGGTATACCTTTGACATGAATGCATTCCGTTGCCCTAATGGACACTAAAATGATCATAAAATGATGAACCTATCCTAAATATACACTTTCGACATAAAAGCATCCTGACAACTACCTAGGATTCAATTTTAAAAAGATTACCAAAATGCCTCTAGGGTATACCTTTGACTTGGAAGTATCTTGATACCCTAATAGAAACTAATAGGATAAAAAATAACTATTTTACCCTCAATGAAGAAATTAAAATACTAAAATTGGCTTAAAATGTAAAAATTACAATTAAGCCCTTAAACATTTCAAAATTATATTTCATACCCTAACGAAAAACTAAAAGTATATGAAAGGTTTTAATGATTTCTACATGCCTCCAAAAGACCATAGGAATGTTACAAACATTTCAACATGATAAAAAGACCATTTTACCCCTAAAACGAAAAGATTTGCTATAATTTTTTAATTTTGCAATTTGATCCTTACATGGAAAAATACCATAAAAACATCATCAAACATATGAAAATCAACATGTTAAACATAGCAAATATACTTGCAAATTTTCAACCAAACACCCTTGGCCTTGAAATAAAAATTTTTCATTTTTGCAAATTAGTCCCTAAACTTTGTAAAATTGCAAATAGGTCCCTAAAATGTGAAAAATGCCCAAGACATGTTTAAAAATGCATGAAACACTTCTTCCATGGTGCTAAGGAGTTTCAGCCGAAAAAAGAATGGCCTAAAAAATTTTCTTGAACTTTTTATAATTTAGTCTTTATATTTCCTAATATTACAAAATAATCAAAAAATATAAAATCATCATAAGAATAAGCATAAAAACATCATCAAAATTCGATATTAAATTTGGCCAAGGTGAAAAACAAACTTTCATGAATATTTTCCAACACATACTCATGAAAATAACCATGAATAAATATCATCAAACTCA
>JBBYHM010148089.1:80510-112686 GCA_038381775.1 Adansonia rubrostipa
GGTGAAAAACAAACTTTCATGAATATTTTCCAACACATACTCATGAAAATAACCATGAATAAATATCATCAAACTCACTAAAATCATAAAAAATAAGTATAAAAATATATTTATCAACATTTTAACATAAAAATATTAAGGAAAAGAATACAAACATAAACATAAATATACAACAAAATTAATGCCACATCAAGAATAACAACATTTCATGGAAAAAAAATCAAGCTTTAACTAAAAAAATTAAATATAACAACAAATATGTTCATTGTCACCATTTTTAGCCTTTCAGCATGGATAATAATTCATGAGCTTTAACATGATTTTGACTCACAAAATGAATAATTAAGTGTGAAATTAACAAAAAAATGAAAGATTTGGCAAAAATTTACCTTAAAAAGCCTTGGGAATTATGAAATTCTTATTCTTTTAGTGTTTTTTTAGTGTTTTCTTATACAAGTGACTAAAGCTCATTTCAAAGCAAGCCTTCCAGTATTTATAGGGGAAAGTTTCGGCTAAGGGCTGAAATAACAGCCCTTGGCCAAAAGCCATCTAGGTTATTTTAAAAAAAATTCATTTGGTTGTCATTTTTTATTTAATTATTTTTTAATTATTACTTTTTTATTTGATTCGATTTAAATTAATTGAATTTGTTATTTTGTGGCTTGTGTCATCCATGACATCATCAAGCTCTAGATAATTTTTAGAGACATTTATATAATGTAAAATTATACCATAAAAATTAATTAGAAGGATTAAATTGTAAAAGTAAAAAAAATTATTTATTTGAAATAAAATTTCATATGGTAAACCTAATTTAATCTAATAACAAATAAATTTTAATTTCCAAGAAAAAATAATTAAAATGATTAGACTCGTAAAATTTTATAAGAAAAACCCTTACTAGGAAAAATTTTTATTTGTAAAAAAATGCAAAATTATTTAATATGTATTTAACAAAAATATTTGAAGAATTTTAAAAATTATAAACTTGAAAAAAATCCTACTAGAAAAATTTATGGAGCTGAAAACTTCATATCATGGAAACAAAAAAATTTTTTAAAAAATGAAAAACTTATAAAATAAAATAAATTTTGAAAACCTGATTTAATATGAATTAAATGATAATATTTGAAGAATTTTAAAAATCATAAACTTAGAAAAGTCTTAATAAAAAAAATTATGGGGTAAAATATTTTGTATCCTGAAAACAGGAAAATTATAAAAATATGTTCAAATTTTATAAAAGATGAATTTTCTTCAATATATTAGTTAAAATATTAATTTATAAAAATAGTAAAGATGACAATTTGAAATCCAGGATAATTTTTATTGTGAAAAATTTTATAAGTATAACACTCTTGGTATTGTAAAAAATTTAAATTTAGATCCCAAAATTAACAACTTAATACCTCATGTTTTCCTTGAATATTTTTTTATTTTTTTGGAGTGCATATTGACATTAATACCACACAGGTATAGGTAAAAATATACTGCGATCAACATCCTAAATTTTATGAAAGATTCTATAAAAAATGTATAAAATGTGAAACTTAATGGTGATATCATCCGCAGAAATAAATTTTCAAAATTTGAAAAGAAAATGTTGAAAAATAATTTCCCTTAAATATTCATCCTACATATCTAAAATTAAATAGCACTTTTTTTTTTATCACTTGTACATATAGCCCTTTAGGTATAATTGAAATGGTCCTAAAAAAATATAGTTCATCTGGAAAAGGTCACCCTCCACCAAGGTGGTCATTAAGTCTTCAATCTCAGATATTTAGGATTACTAGAAAAAGGACTTGAACGAAATTAGGTGTCTACAACTACCGTTCTTTGGTCATTACTAAAAATCAAGAACAGGGCAAAAACCAAATAGACATAATTTTGTTTGGGCTATTAAGCTTTGAAAAATAAACTAAATCAAAACATACAAAAAAATTGATTAACCAAGGGCGAAACCTTAAGTTAAAATGGTGACTAGGGTGAAGCTTAAGTCATATGAGTTGACTAGGACAAAACCATACAAGTAATAAATGAGAAGGGTTAATCGAAACGAAACCATACAAGTCAAGGAATAAGAGGGGTTGATTGGGATGAAACCATATGAGTTAATGAATGAGAAGGGTTAATCAGGACGAAACCATATAAACCAACGAATGAGAGGGGCTAACCAAGATGAAACCATACAAGTCAACGAATAAGAATGGTTAACTAGGATAAAATTATATGAGTCAACGAATAAGAAGGATTGATTGGGATGAAACTATACGAGTCAAGGAATAAGAAGGGTTAATCAGGATAAAACTATATGAGTCAACAAATGAAAAGGGTTGATCAAGACGAAACATATGAGTTAACAAATGAAAAAGGTTGACTATTTTGAAACCATATGAATCAATAAATGAGAAGTGTTGACTGAGATGAAACCACATGAGTCAACAACTGATAGGGTTAATCAAAACAAGACCATATAAGTCAATAAATGAGAAGAGTTAACAGGACGAAACCACATGAGTCAACAAATGAAAAAGGTTAACTAGGATGAAACCATACAAGTTAATAAATGGAAAAGGGTTAATTGAGTTGAAACCATACGAGTTAAGAAATGAAAGGGTTGACTGAGAAAAAAACATACAAGTTAACTAATAAAAAGAGTTGATCGGGATAAAACCATATGAGTTAACGAATGAGACAACGCTTGATATTTAATTGATTTAAAAGGATGCAAAACTTACCTTTTGATTTTGAAAGAATAAGCATGATTGTTGTTCTTTTTGAGCGTCACACTTAACTTTTCTTGCAAATTATTAAATTCAAATGCATGCAAAATGCATATGATGAATTCTTATGATTTCTTTATACAACCTATGAATCTGATCATTATTCATTATCTTTGATCCAGCCTATTTTGGAATTCGAAAGCATTTGCAAAAAAATTTATAAATATTATATTTCTTTTTGGTTTAGAGAATCAGTGCTTGAACCTCAATTCAAAGGTATCCTTAGGAGATATTTTAGGCAAAATGATCCTATGCTATACTTGGAGTCAAAGGAATTTTCAAAAAATGTTATGAATGTTATCTTCTTTTGGGTCAGGTGAGTAAGGCTAATGCTACCAATGTCTGTAGTTCCTTGTGAAGAATTTATTTTCCTCTTATTAGAAATGTCCTTAAATGACCAGTTCCAAATTCCTA
This sequence comes from Adansonia rubrostipa, assembly GCA_038381775.1. Taxonomy (NCBI): domain Eukaryota; kingdom Viridiplantae; phylum Streptophyta; class Magnoliopsida; order Malvales; family Malvaceae; genus Adansonia; species Adansonia rubrostipa. The sequence goes on from JBBYHM010148089.1 coordinate 83,711, forward strand.
TTTCTTTAATTGTACTCAACCACATTATCCATTTATGTTAATCTTTCCTAAAATGTCTGAAGAATTGAAACAATAATTAAGATCCCTATAATGTTTAACCTTAATCCAAAGTAATGCAAAGAAATCTTTTTGTTACTTATTTCTAAAAGGTCAATCATTATTTATCAAAAATGTTAGCAAAATTAGGGATTTGATATGGTTATGGATAAAAACATGTATTTATATTCCAATGAAGAAAAAGAATACAATATTGGTTTTTCAATAAATGTATGAATAAGGTAAGAACAAAATTAGGTATTACTCAGATGGTTGGAATCTTTCATTTGATTCTTTAAAAGTCTTTCTTGAATGAAATATTACTTTTACATGAATCAATCTCTTAAAGATATCTTCAATTGCATAGTGTCTTCTTTTTAGCCTTAACCTTTTAATAAATTTCACATTTTGTATTCTTTTTCCCCAGTTGCGCTCTTCAGGTTTTTGACTCGAGGCCACCTTTTTTTAACACATTTTTTTTATTTTTTATTTTTTTCTTTTTTTTTAACAATATTTCCTTTTAGGCTTAATACTTCTTTACATTATCAAAATTGACAGGATTGAACAAAGTGTGCTTATCTATTTTTGCCAAAATCAATGCTCTATCGAAAAATACTTTCTGAACCACATAGGGCCTTTTTTAATTTGGCACCCATTTTTTATGTGGATTTTTTTGGGTAGGGAGTATTTTCTTTAATGCTAAATCCCTTTCGTGAAATTACCTGGGGTAAAATTTTTTATCATAGGCTTTCATCATTCTTTTCTGCTACATTTATCCATTTTAGATTGCTCATAACCTCTTCTTTCAATAAAGTTCAACAGTTCATAATGATCTCAGGCCCATTTAACTTCTTCTAGTTTGGTCTCCATTAATACCCAAAGTAATGGAATTTTAACCTCGATTGGTAGAACAACTTTTACATTATATACCAATGAGTAAGGTGTTGCCCCAGTAGAGGTCTGAATTACAGTTTGATACATTAAAAGGGCAAAGAGAAGTTTTTCATGCCAATCATTTTAAGTTTCCACCATCTTTACCATAATCTTTTTGATATTTTTGTTGGCTCTTTTTATCACTTTATTCATTTTCGGAGTATATATCACTGAATTATGATGAGAGATCTTAAGTTGGGTACACACCTCTGTCATCAATTTATTATTCAAATTAGAGGGATTGTCCATTATAATCCTCTTAGGAATTCTAAATGCAACAAGTGATGTTAGTCTTTAGAAATTTTATCATTGTTGACTTTGTAACATTTGCATAAGAAACAACTTTACCCATTTGGAGAAATAATCTATAGCCACCAAAATAAAATGATGATAGTTTAAAGTTATAAGGGAAATTGGCCTAATAACATCCATGTCCATATAGAGAAGGGCCATGGAACAGTTATAACATGCAATGGCAAAAGATGTATGCAGATTTTATCTACATAGACTTGCCATTACATTTTTAGGATACTTAATACAATCACCTTCCGTAGTTATCCAAAAATAACCTAACGCCATAATTTATCTCGCCATGTTATGCCTATTGGCATAAATTCCACAAACCTCTTCATGTACTTCTTTCAAAATTCTTTATGCTTCATAAGCATCCATGCATCTTAGTAACGTTTGATCATGATGTTTCTTATAAAGGATCTCACCATCTAGGACAAACTTATTGCTAACCTTCTTAATGTATTTTGTCATTTTTAGAGGCATTGTCCAAGGTATTCTTGATGCTTAATGTCTCTTATGATATCATAATACCATGAATAACCATCCGATTCTGGTTCAACATTATGACAATGTATGGAAACTTATATAAATTCATCTAGTTTGAGATTACTTTTTTTCTTATTTATTTTGAACATTGAGGTAAGGGTGGCTAGGGCATCTGCCATTTGATTCTTATCCTGAGGTAAATGAATGAAATCCACTTTCTTAAACTCTTGTAACAATTCAAAGATCAACTTTTTATATTGTGCCAACCTTAAATCTTGAGTTTCCTATTCCCCACGTAGCTGATAAATTACCAAAGCTGAATTTCTATTAACCTTTAATACTCTAAAATTTCTTTAAATATCTACGCAGAGTCCTATAACACATGCCTTATATTCTACCACATTATTTATGCAATCAAAATCTAATTTGGCTGGAAAAGGATAATAGTCTTTTTATAAGGAGATCGAAATTGCCCTAATTCCATGGCATAAAGCATTTGTGGCCCCATCGTAGTACATCTTCCATGCTGATTATTCTAACTAATCATCTTCCTCTTCAATAGAGATATTCATCAAATTTTCATTAGGAAAATCAAAATCCAATGGCTGATAATCTTCAATGGCCTGACATATTAAGAATTCAGTAATGGCACTTCCTTTAAAATCTTTTTAGCTCACATAAACTATATCATATTCTGATAATAACACTTGCCATCTTTTTATTCTCCCAGACAATACTGGTGCTTCAAAAAGATATTTAATCAGATCTATTTTTGTGATCAATCAAGTAGTATGATATAGAATATATTGCTTGAGCATTTTTTGTAGTCTAAACTAAGGCACAACATACTTTCTTTATTTGAGAATAATTTACCTCATATTCCAAAAACTTTTTGCTAAGCTGATAAATTACCCTTTCTTTCTTGTCAGTCTCATCATGTTACCTCAGTACACATACCATTGACTATGCAAACATTGTAAGGTACAATGTAAGGGGATGACCTAGAGCTGTGGTACTAAGACTAAAGGATTTTCCAAATATTACTTCACCTGTCTGAATGCCATATGGCTATTTTAATCATATTCTCCTGGATTATGTTTCTGAATAAGCTAAAAAATTAGATTAAATTTGTCCATAGGTTGTCAAATGAAATGAACAATACAGTTTAATCTCTCAAAGAAGTTTTTTATTTCTTTTTTAGTGTGCAGAGGTGGCAAGTCCTGAATGGCTCTGATCTTATTAGGATCAACCTTAATCCCCTTTTCACTTACAATAAAGCCCAATAGCTTTCCTGATCTTGCGTCCAAAATGCATGTTGCAGAATTCAAATTAATTGATATTTTTTCAATCTTTTAAACAATTTTCATAAATCTGTGACATGCCTCTCCTCTTGAGTGACTTGGCAATGATACCATCCATGCATACTTTAATCCCTTTATGCTACATATTATGAAATAAAAATGACTATTGCTCTTTGATAAGTTCCCTTAGAATTCTCTAACCCGAATGGCATCACTTTATAACAAAATGTACCCCAAAGAATGACAAACATGGTTTTTTCCATGTCTCCAAGTGCCATTTTAATCTGATTATAACTTAAAAATCCATCCATAAAAGAAAATAGATAACTCTTTATGGTTTTATTAACCCATGTGTTAATATGAAGGAGAGTAAAATTATCCTTTTGGCTTCGATTCAATCTTGATAGTCTACATATATTCTAACTCTTCCATGTTTTTTAGAAACTAGGGCAATATTAAAAACCCATTTTGGATACTTTTTTACTTAAAGAATCCAACATCAAAATGTTTCTTCACCTCTTCTTTGATTTTTAACAACATTTTGGGCTTCATTCTCCTTAACTTATGCTGAACCACTTGCATCCTGGTTTTAAAGGTAACTTATGGATCACTATTTCTAAATTATGACCATACAAAAACATCACAAAACTCCTAAAGCAAACTTATCAACCTTTCTTTAGTGGTGGATGTGATAACAATTCCTATTCTGACCTCTTTTCTACTATTATCATCCATTAAGTTTATAACCTCTAAGGGTTTCTCATAGGGCATTATTCACCTATCTTTTTGCTTAATTAATTTCATCAAATCAGAAGGTAGAGTGTAGTCATCAACTTTTTCTTCGAAATCATCCTCATTAAGCAAATAGATTGTTCAAAATTGACCTTTGAATTTTGAATAAGATCATCTGTTTCTTTTCGTTTGAGAGATATGTAAAAGTAGAAAGAAAACAAGAATGGGCAAACAAAAATATAGGGTGATTCATGTATGTGTATTCAAAAAAAAAGAATATTAGTATGAAAGAGATTAAATATACAAAAAAAGTTCATGCAATTTATTCCTAAAAATGATGATATAATATTTTTTTAAGCCCTTGACCGAAAGATCCTCATATGTTTTGGGCCAAAACAAATAATGGGAGTTTTTAGAATTACTTTGGATTAAGCCTACACATTATAGTTCTCTCAATAATGGTTGAATTCATCTAGACACATCTAGGAGGGCAAGAATAGATTCCACAATCGTCTTTCGGCTCTTCATTACTTGGCTCAATAACATTCACTTGAAAATTCTCAAGGCTGGAATAATCATTATTACATCATCCTTTGTTTTCTTTTTTTGAGTCTTCAGATTAATGACCCTTCTATAATAGAAAATTTCTTTTAAAGAAGGGTAAAAAACTGAATCCAAACTCAAATTTTTTCTGTGTCTTTCCTCTTTAACTTTTCTTTTTGATTTGATTAGGGCTTGAAGCCTAATCCATATTGTCTTTTTTTTTGTTCACTTAAATAGATTTACTTATCCCTTATAAGTATTTTCTAAGCCTTTTCCTACTCAAGCACCTTTCCCTATTATAAGTTTCAAGCCCAAATGAGTGCTTTTAGAGAGCTTTGGAAGTGGAGATCCTTTTGCAATGGAAGAAGCATTGACAATTTCAAATGCCCTAAAGAGCACTCCCATGCTTCAACATTGACCTTAACATATGGTACTTTAGTTGAAGTCATAGCAATTATATCTTCCTTCTCAGATATGCTAACCAATTTATTATCCACTATAAATTTGACTTTTTAATGAAAGGATGATGGTACAACACTAGCAGAGTGGATCTAAGGTCACCTCAATAGATAATTCTATGTGGGGATGATGTTTAATAAATAAAACTTAATTTCAAAGGGGCATGGACTCATAGTCAATGTAATTAAAATGGTCCATTTAATTTCTCTTTTTAATCTATCAACATGTTTAACCATCATTTGGCTATGCTTAATTTAGCTGGAATATACTGGCAAATGGGATAAAGTATCAATGGCATCTCATTTAAAGTAGATCCGATATCAATAAGCACCTTAGGCAATATAGTCCTATTGTAATGAGTCATTATATGAAAAGCTTTTGTAGAAGTGTCACAATGTACCCCAGGTTAGACCCTCGCGGATCTATGGGTGCACACAACTTAAAATATTTTCTTAACTTGGAAATGTCTTCTTGACTAAGACTTTTCTTTCGTAATGTAATGAGAACGAGAATGTACGGATTCTTAAGTTATGATACAGTGAAAGGGACCATAAGACAATTCCTTCATCTTATTAGTCTCGGATGACCATCATGAAATGGCCAATGCTTGGAGTCACCACTGATCATTTTGGGCTAGGCATGATCGGATGCCTATTGAAACCTATGTTTTGAGTTACGAAACTTAAAACATTGATCATGTGGTCTACGTAATACCAAGATTTGTCATTTGGGTTCGAGAGTTGGTTACGCACAATGAGGTATGAACCTCTTTGCGACGCCCGAAATTGGTACCTTATTAGCTATGTCTTATCTCGATTTTAATTCTTTCGATCTTGTCATTATTTTAATATAACCCCTTTTAATGCATGAATATTATAAAAATACAAACCCAGGTTTTGATAAAAAAGATATAATCTCATATACACCCTTGAGAGATGGAGAATATAGAGATTTTCAATAAAAATAACCTCTAGATTTTACTTTGAAAATGGAATGTTCCACTTCGGGCATTGGAGAGACACCTACGCTACATATTACCTTTAGTTTTATTTGAAATGATTGGAAAACATGAATGCAAATAATCATGACAAAGAAATCATGTTAGTAAGATAATAAATGAAGTAACATAACATGGATCATTCAATGCAATGATAAAGAAAAGGAAGGTACTATTGGAATTTATCTTGCTATTGGCATCGATTATCTAGGAATAACTGAATTGACATTTTCAAGATGCATTTGGGTTTCTTGATTAAACAAGGTTTGTTTAACACATTCATAGAAGTGCGAGAAGGAGAGAAAAAAATTTGATTGTAGTTGAAAGATCGGGTTAGAGTATCCCTTTAGAAATGTAGGGTTGGAGTATCCCCATGGATGACAAAGAACTTTGATAAAGAAGAATTTTTAAATCTTGACAAAAAACGGAGTTGGAGTATCCCCTCGGAAGGATGGGGTTGCAGTATCCCAAAAATGACACATCTAACACTCTTGAGAGAGTCGAGTTGGAAAACTTAATTGACAAAACTTTATGATTTAGGAAATGTGTAAGCATTTAGACAACTTTTGACAAAAAAAATTATGAATAAGGATGGTAAAGATGTAAAGTGTGTTTGTGCCTCGATATGAGCCTATGGGAGGTCAAAGCACATTCTCAAGTATGATCGCAGTGATATAGAGACATTCGAATGTCTCGAGATGAAATTCGGGAAAACAACTTAATTTTTACCATGATCGAAAACAGGGAACAGCATCACGCTATCCTGCTTCCCAAATTTATTCTAAATCAGTTTGAAGGATTTAGAGGGTGGACAAGATACTCTAGAAAGCTAACTTGATGAGGGTTAATCTAAAAATATTCCCAATATCCCAAGAAGTCACTTTTCCAGGGAATAAATTTTCAAATTCGGATTGACTATGCTGCTAGCAGAGCATATGAGGGACAAAGTGTGTCAAAATTTGAAAAATCACCCCAGACTCATTTGGTATCAAAAAATTGCAAGCAATACCTTTCTAAAAAGGGAATTCCATGAATCTTTTATGAAAAATGTTTAAAAATTTTGGAAAAATCATTTGTTGGGCCTGATCGGCCCAGCCAGAATATACATTCAGATTCTAGAGGTTTTGGATAGTTTAGATTTGAAAAATCATAACTTTGTCATCCAGACTGATCTGGGGATGAACAAGACCTTGTTTTAAAGATCATTCGACATGATTTGATAGAAAAATATCAAAAAATTCATAAAAAAAAGGTTTAAGATTTTAAAATGATTTTTCAATTTGTAACAGTTGTGTCACCAGTAGGGGATAAAGCAAAGTAGGGGATATCTCTTATTTTTTTATGTCTACAGGTCCAAATTCGAGTCATTGACATTCAAACGTCTATGACTAAAGGGAAAAAGTGGCATGAGTATCACAAGCTCATTTGCACAGCCTCGGAGTAGTTTGGGGTGATGAAACAGCCCGTTGATCATACCATTCAAGGTTTTGACTCAAGAAAAAGGCACAAACATTTAGGGAATGATTGTAAGACCATTTTCATTTCAAAATCAGAAGATTTGAGCTTGTTTAACCAAGATTTTAGATCTGGAAAACTTAATTTTTCCCAAGATATTTTACTAGCTTTAAGGAAAATGCTAAGTCCATGCTAATCCTCATTGGTTAAGGTTAACATGCTTGGCTTGGTGGGTTTCGAAAATTAGTTTTTATCAGCCATCAAACATGCATTTTGACAACAAACATACAAGGGGATGGCAAATAACATAAATGGGGATGCTAATTTTACTAATGGCCTAGACAAAGCAAGTTTTATGCACCTTGACAAGAAAATGTTATAGATGCTAAAAATGATAATGATTCATGCAAATTAATATGTAAATGTGCTTGAAATGTGATAGGCTAATGATTCATACATGGATTAAGGATAACAAGATGCAGGGACATGGCATACAATGCATGAGCAAGAGATATCAAACTAAAGAGGATGAAATGAGGCATTTTGCACATAAAAGGGGCATTAAGGCATCCAAATCTTAAACTACCACAACCAAATGCCACAATAATGCATGATAATCCTAAAAGGATGATGGAAACATGGAGAGCTCACTAAAATGATGAAGATGCTGAAAAATAGAAAATGCAAGTGATAGAGTAGAAATTATACCAACAAAACTTTAATTTTTAGCCAAACAGTTGGAGCAGCAGAGATGGCTTAAATTTCCCTTTTTTTCTTCTTGTTAATAAGCAAGAAAAAAAGAGAAACAATAAGGTTTTGGTTCTGGTATGGATAAGGGTGGTTTTTAAAATGTGTAGAGGTTAAAAGTGAGTATTTTGGGTTTATTTTTGGGTGGTTAGGAGAGAGCTACGGGATTTTGTTTTTCAGTGTAGGTATATGTTTTTTGAAGCTGAATATGAGCTAGAATCTCACCTTTTTTTAGCTGAGATAGAAGTGGTCATTTATACCAGCACTTTAGAGCTAATTTGGAGATGTTTTTGGCCATTTCTCAAGGGGGACAAGGTAATGTCAGCATGGTGGCTATAGGATGGCTGTAGAGAGCAACTTGCTGCCAATGTGATGGGCATAGGGTGGCTGGTTTAAATGTTAAAATGATTTTCCAGCAAATAGGGTGGCTGATGGTGACATTGGCAACAACTAGGGAGGAGTAGGGTGATCAAATGACATTGACCCTTTTGATCCAATTTAGACTAAAAAAAATGTTTTAATTAACTTTAAAGTCTAAATTCATAATTTAACAAGTATTTTAATCTTTTTTGATGCAAAGAAATAAGATAAAATCGAGTTTTGGATCAATGGTGGATGAGTCAAAAATGCCTGAACCATGAGAATGGCCTGTATGGATCTATATATTGCATAATGTATTGATACATTTGGTCCAAAAACCTTGATGGTATCGATACAATGAACATTGTATCAATACAATGATCAATATATCGATACATGAACCTTTGTATCGATACTATGAACCACTGTATCGATACATGTTAATATGTATTGATACATTTCTTTACAGAATGAATGTTTTAGTCTTGGCATGGCCTAGTACTAATACATAAAGTCTTGTATCGATACAGAGGCTCATGTATCAATACATTTACATGTTGTATCGAAACAAATAGGGACATTTCAAATTTTTGGCATGTTGGAGTATTGTATCAATACAGGAGAACCATGTATCGATACATTCAAGTAAAATTATGAATTTTCTTATATTTTTTGTCCCTAGATACCTTGGATGATATCATTTGATGCCATATCTTTACATTTACCTTTGATATGATCCTTAGGCCTTCTTGACCTTCTCAAAATACTTTTTCACCGGGTGATGATCATTGCCCCCTCTTACATCCACGCTTTAGATTGCTAAAAATTATCCCGAACAAAATAAGGTGTCTACAGTTGCCATCTGGGGTGGACTGACGTTCCCCAGAACACTAGGGTGTTAGGTTTTTAAGGTTTGACCCCCTTAGGCAGGTATAGAGTAACATGGATCTTTGGTGTAGGTGTTGCTAGCTTATGCAGACTTTGGCTTAGGTGCCGCCAGCTTGTGTGGGCTTGGACTCAGGTGTCACCAAATTGTGCAGGCTTTAATTCGAACTTGGGTACCACCAGCTCATGTGGGCTTTGACTTGGGTGCCGCCAGCTCATGCGGGCTTTAACTTAGACTTGGCTGCTACCAGCTCATGTGGGTTTTGACTTGGGCACCACCAGCTTGTGTAAGCTTTGACTTGGGTGCCGCCAGCTCCTGCAGGCTTTAACTCAGACTTGGATGCCACTACCTCGTGTGAACTTTGACTCGGGTGCCACCAGCTTGTGCAGGCTTTGACTTAGACTTGGGTGCCACCAGCTCGTATGGGCTTTGACTCAGGTGTCACTAGCTCATGTGGGCTTTGACTTAGACTAGGGTGCCACCAACTCATGTGGGCTTTGACTCAGATGCCGTCAGCTTGTGCGGGCTTTAACTTGGGTGCCATCAACTTGTGATGGCTTTGACTTAAACTTGGATGCCACCAGCTCATGTGGGCTTTGACTTGGGTGCTGCCAACTTGTGCAAGCTTTAACTTAGACTTGGGTGCCACCAGCTCGTGTTGGCTTTTAAGGGGTTCCACTGATTTGTGGGCTTTAAAAAGGTGCCACGACTTGTGGGCTTTAAAAAATGTGCCACGACTTGTGGGCTTTTAAAAGGGTGCCATGACTTGTGGGCTTTAAAAGGGTGCCACGACTTGTGGGCTTTAAAAAGGTGCCACGACTTGTGGGCTTTAAAAAGGTGCCACGACTTACGGGCTTTAAATGGGTGCCACACTTACAGGCTTTAAAAGGGTGCCATGATTTATGAGCTTTAAAAAGGGTGCCATGACTTGTGGGCTTTGAAAGGGTGCCACTGACTTGTGGTGATAAAGTTTTCGATAAAACTTCTACTACAAGCTTTTAGAAGTTCATGATAAAATTTCTTGATGAAAAAGGTTTTAGCACTAGTTCTTGACAAAATTCTTTACAAAGCTTCTGACGAATGTTCTCAACAAAGGTTTTAACACTAGCCCTTTGGCAGCAGTTGCTTGATAAAAAAAGGTTTTGACATGAGATGATGAGAAGAAAAACACCTTACTTGAATGGCACTTGGTTTGTGAAGCTTAGAGTACTTACCAGGAATTCCTTGGAGGTTCAACAAACCTGGCTTGAAGTGATATTGTAAAAATGATGTATGATGGTAATATGAATGTATGATATGAAATGCTATCATGATTGCATGATGTAAAGTCTAATATGGGAGATACCTATAGTTCTTTTTGTACATCATTCAGACTCTTAAAGGGATGGTGATTCAACATTATTGCAATCATGACCAGAATCTTTCTTATCATGCTAGGGATTATAGGTTGTCCCGAATCCACTAGGGATATGACCAAAAATCTATTCCTAAGAATTTAGATTGTTCCATTTCCTGATTTAGGAGGCTCAATCATTTTCCTGATAATTGAAAGGCATTGTCGATAATTTAGAGACTGTTTGCATGATTAGGTTAATGTCTCTGGTTTCGATAGGATTCTGATAGAATGCATGGGTCAATTTTTGGTTAGCTTAAAATGGTTTTTCTTGAGATGTGGCTTGTGGAAACAAGAAACGGTTTGGTGTATGGTCCTGCTAAATTGGTGTTTGGACATGAAAGGTGCATGATCTTAACGATCGGGGTGTAAGTAGAATTCTTTATGCTTTTCTTTTCCTTTTGATGTAATATCAAGATGTCCTAATGCATATTTTAGTTAATTATCAAACATTATCAGTTAAATGACAAGTGCAAATATAAACTGTACAGGGGTAAAAAGAAACAAGATGATATTTATTAATGATAACAAAAAGATATAACTTGGTATACTATTTGACAAACAAGTGATTCAGTGGCAAGAATTATGATCTTTTGGGCAGAAGATGCCCCTAACAATCATGACATGGATGTTCTTCAAGTGCTTTTCAAAATTTTTCTCGAACAATAAATATGCCTAGCATGAGCTGATCTTCGAAAGATCCCTACGATTGCTTCGCATTGTCTTGTACGTACTCTCAGTTCATGCCCCATCAAAATTGGTCTTCTGTTGTTACCCTTGCGCATTTCCAATTGTAGTCAGTTTGGTTACCCAGATGCATTTTTTGGATTTTTATCTAGACCCCTTTTTGTTTTCTTTTTTTCCTTCTTTTTCTCCTTTTTTTTTTGTTTCATTTTTTTGTTTTTTTGTTCATTTTTTTTGTTTTTTGTTGTTTTTTTGGTTTTTTTTGCTCCTTTTTTTTGTCGTTTATTTTTTTTTGTTTTTTTTAAGGATGCTTTTTAGGTTTTTGCCCTCTATATGTAATATTTCTTGACAGAATATGAGTTAACTGGGTTAGGCAAGGCATTACGATCCATTTCTGACAAGATTAAGGCACCTCCGGAGAAGGCTTGCTTCACGGTATACGATCCTTCCCAATTAAGGGTCCAATTACCCTGTGCATCTTTGTGAATCAGGAGGATCTTTTTTAATACCAATTTGCCTGGGTAAGATCATCGTGGGTGCATCTTTTTGTTGTGAGCTCTGATCGTGCGTCTTTGATACATTTGACCATGGTAGATGGCCTTCATGCATTTTTTATCGATGAGATTGAGCTAGTCATATCTGTTCTTGACCTATTCAACTTTTCCAAATTTGGTTTCCTTCAAGACTCTAAGAGAAGGGATCTCGACTTGGATGGCCAATACAGCTTTCATCCTATAGACAAGGGAGAATAGGGTAACACTCGTGGAATGAAAGTTTAAATTGAGGTCTGATAGGCATGAAGTGCAAAGGATAGCATCTCATACCAATCTTTGTAAGTTTCGGCCATCTTCTCAACTATTCTTTTTATGTTCTTGTTAGCCGCCTCGATTGCCCCATTCATCTTTAGGTGATAAGGATTGAATTATGATGCTGGATCTTGAACTGTAAGAGGTCTAGTGATGTAAAGCTTTTTTCGAAACCTTCTTTAGAATTAACTTCACTAGTGCAAATTAACTGTTCAAAATCTATCTCTAAAGACCCATCAAACATATCCATGTCATTATCATTAGGACACCTGAAAGGGTGAAGAAATAAGTATTGCAAAAATGCACACACACATACAATCTGAGGATTCGGATAAGAATAGAGGTAAAAGAGTAATTGAAACAAAAAGATTGAAAAGTGATGTCTACACAAAATATGGAATGATATATGCAAAAGTTATTTTATTGATAATGTTTGATAAAGATACCCCTTATATAGGACACCTACCTACCTTTGGGTGAGGGCGGGTAGGTTTTCACTTTTTGACATTACATGAAAGGGATAGGAAAAGTGTAGGGGCTTTTGTTATGACCCCATTATCAAAATCAAGTCTTTGTGGAAGGACACAACTTCTATGGCTCGAGAACAATCATGCTTGCAGCTGGCTCAGTATGGTTTAGCAGAGGATTAGCAACAACATTTGGTCCCTAGTTTGTTCGAAACTACAAGACTTTTGTGTTGATCAAATCTTATACATTTCATTTAAAATACGTGCAGCTCTCAATGTCATGCCCGCTGCCCTAGCATGGTATTCACAGTGGGCGTTAGGTTTGTAATATAGCGGGTATGGCAGCTTCTTTTCTGGGACGTAGATTGGAGCCACTAAATGATTATAGAGCAAGGTTTGGTAGAGCTCTTTATAAGTCATAGGGATGGGATCAAAATGTTGTCTTGGTTAATTCACACCTTGGTTGCTGGGTGCATTATTGGTTGTTCGATTGGCATTTTGGTAGACTTATGGAGGGTAGCTTTATGGTGGGTTTGATGGGATTGCAGATGATGGATTTTAAGTTGTGGCATAGATTGGCTGTGGGCATATTGTAACAGGGTAAGAACGTGGCATCCTTGAGTAGCAAGGGTTGGATGTTTAACCCTATCTTGACTGAGATGAGCCAACATAATTTATGGCATTGGCCTTTTCTTCCCTCTTTTTACCAGCAATGGGCTTCTTACTCGATCCAGCTGTTTCCTTGGTAGACATTCTACCACTCTTAATAGAGGCATCGATCATTTCTCTTGAGAGAACCAAGTTTACAAATTTCTTGGTGGCATTCCCTATAAGCTTCTCATAATAAGGAGCACGTAAGGTGTGAATGAAAGTGACTGTCATCTCTTTTTCTGTAAGGGGAGGCTGGACTGGAGCTACTTCCTCTCTTTACCTTTAGGCGTATTGCCTGAAGCTTTTAGTGGATCTCTCCTCAAAATTCATCAGGGAAAGTCGATCTGATGCCCAATCCGATACATGCTAGTATTGATTTAGAAAGGCCTTAGCCAAATTGGCCCATGATTGGATTTTGACATTGTTTAGCAAGATATACCACTGAGCTGCTGCCCCAGTGAGGCTATGCTGAAAGCAATGGATGAGGAGCTTTTCATCTTTCTCATACACGACCATCTTTCACAAGTACATTCAGACATGGATAGAAGGATCTGTGGTTCCATTAAACTTTTCAAACTCTGGGACTTTAAACTTCAAGGGAATGACAAGGTTGGCCACTAAAGACAGTGATTGAGCGTCAAGAGATCTGAATTTATTAGTCCTCTTGATAGCTTGGAGGCATTTTTCCAGTAGTTGGAATTTGTTCACTTCTTCTATAGTCATAATAAACTTTTAACCTTCTGTTTTCTCAAGTTCCTCATGGTCTAACATTATCAGATCTGCTGATGAGACTCCTGCATTCACCTCTTGAGTATCGAGAATAAATTGACCTGCCACAATAGGAGTTAGGTAGATGACTGGTGGAGCCTGAATGGCAGGTGTAGGAATAGGCCATTGTTCCTATCTAGTTTCTCCTTGGGCAGGTTCTGGATTATTGGTAGAGGGACTTTTAATGTTGGGAGGATTATTCCTTGTTTCAGCAGTGCTAGCTTGCCCTATTTCTTTCACAAAGGCTGTCATTAGCTCCATAAGTTTCACAATTTGAGCTTGCATTTCACATTGTTAATGGAGCATCTGGTCTTGTGATTCCTTCACCTTTAGCTCAAGTCGATCAATACAAGATTCATGATCATTCTCCATATTTGTTTATGGCATTGCATGTTGTAGCGATGTTAGATGTTATGTTTCGTTTTCTTGATTGACCCCGAAGTCCCTTGCACTTTTATGGCCCAATTCCCATATTAGACTTCAACTTGAAAATGTATTTATTGATGAGTGATTATGATGCAATGATGAGTTAAGATAATGAATGAATGTTGCAAGTGTAAAATGATAAAAGTAAATATGTATATGCACATGCATTGGAGACAACTAAATCCTAGAATAGCTTTGTCGACAATATCTTTCATAAAGCCACAAAAAGGTCCCTTGCTAAACATTGAACTAGAACAATTGCCTTAAAATGATAACAATCATGATAGTTATGAAGAGATGATGCATGCATAAGAACACAAAGAAAGGGAAACGAGTTAGTGAAATGTGTAAGAGGCAAATGTAAGAAATTAAAAAATTTGAGAACATCAGAGAAAAATATTCATAACATGTCTCAACCAAGGTGGTGAGACAAGAAATGGACAATGTATCCACATGTCCGAATACAATCTACCCCTTCATGAGGTGATGCGATATCTTATTTTGATAGAAAAATAATCAACCAGTAGTAATATTCATTTATCACCACTAGTGCGGATGTGCATTAAGCCGTGACTCAGACAGCATAATGGCTTACAGTATAGACATTGTGAATGATGGTTTTTGTTCATCGTCACTTATTTATACAAAGGTTATTCGTTGTCTGGGTGATACGATGGCATGTCTTGATAAATGATAAAAATGTAGATACAGGTGACAATTGTATACTCATTGTCACCTACATAATTATGGTAATTAAGAGTAAAGGTTAGGAATGTTTCCCTCTAGTAGCGCTCCGGTATGGTTTGACATGGTTTAGCTTGAATGGCCCACTATATGAGGTTTAAGTTGACACCTAAACCGGTATCCGAATTGCTTCTTTGCCTAATAAGGACAGTTGAGGGACCCTGATCCTAGACCCATTGTGGGTTTGGCAGAACGGGTTCAATCCGTTGGATGTATTTCCCTATGCAAATACAGAGGGTTACTCATGAGAGACATAGGTAATTTACATTTGAGAAGTTATTGCCATACCTATGTGGAGGGTTACTCACGAAGGCAGATAGCTCACTTTGTCCTAATGATTAGGTTATAACCATGCCACGGAGTTTGGCGGGACACTAATGCACATGCAAGTGCGCGGTGTGTGATGGGGAAACGATCAAACCTTTTCATTTACTTCCATATTACCATTTTTATTAAACTAATGATTATTAAAAAATAAGGCAATCCTGACAATCATGTCAAACAAAAGATAGTTGACAAAACAAAAACAAGGTCATAGTTAAATAATGATCGAAGATCAAAAGAACCGAGCACCTAGAAAAACATGGCTAGTTATTGGCCTAACTTTTTTATACAGTCCCTAGCAGAGTCGCCAAGTTGTCACAACATACTGTAGGGTGGATCCTCACGGATCTATGGGTGTGCATGACTTAAATTATTTTCTTGACTTGGAAATGTCTTCTTGACCGAGACTTTTCTTTCATGATGTAATGAGAATGAGAATGTACAGATTCTCGATTTATGATACAGTAAAGGGGACCGTAAGAGATTCGCTTATCTTATTGGTCTCGGATGACCATCACGAAATGGCCACTGCTTGGAGTCGCCACCAATCATTTTAGGCTAGGTATAACTGGATGCCTATTAAAACCTATGTTTTGAGTTACGAAACTTAAAACATCGATCCCTTGGTCTAGTAATACCAAGATTTGTCATCTGGGTTTAGGAGTTGGTTATGCACGATGAGGTACAAACCTCTTTGTTACACCCGAAATTGATACCTTATTAGGTATATCTTATCTTAATTTTGATTCTTTCGATCTTAACTTGTCATTATTTCGATATAAATTATAAAAACACAAATTCAGGTTTTGATGAAAAAGATATAATCTCATTACACCCCAAAGAGATAGGGAATATAGAGATTTTCGATAAAAATGACCTATAGATTTTACATTGAAAATAGAATATTCCACTTCGGGCATTGGAGAGATACCTACGCGGCACATTACCTTTAGTTTTATTTGAAATGATTGGAAAACATGAATGCAAATAATCATCACAAAGAAATCATGTTAGTAAGACAATAAATGAAGTAACATAACATGGATCATTCAATGCAATGATAAAGAAAAAGAATGTACTATTGGAATTTATCTCGCTATTGGCATCGATTATCTAGGAATAACCGAATCAATAATTTTTTAGATGCATCTAGGTTTCTTGATCAAACAAGGTTTGTTTGACACATTCATAGAAGTCTGAGAAGGAGAGAAAAAAATTTGATTGTAGTTGAAAGAGAGGGTTAGAGTATCACTTCAGAAAGGTGGGGTTGGAGTATCCCCATGGATAACAAATAATTTTGATAAAAAAGGATTTTTAAATCTTGACATATTTGAAAAACAGGGTTGAAGTATCCCTTCAAAAGGACAGGGTTAGAGTATCCCTAAAAGTGACACGTCTGACACTCTTTAAAGAGTCGAGTTAGAAAACTTAATTGGCAAAACTTTATGATTTAGGAAATGTGTGAGCATTTAGACAACTTTTGGCAAAAGAAAATATTATGAATGAGGATGGTAAAGATGTAAAATGTGATTGTGCCTCAATACGAGCCTATGGCAGGTTAAAGCATGTTCTCAAGTCTGATCGGAGTAATGCGGAGACATTCAAAAGTCTCGAGATGAAATTCGAGAAAATAATTCAATTTTTACCATGACTGAAATAGGGGGCAGCATCGTGCTATCCTACTTCCTAAATTTTACTAAATTGGTTTGAAGGATTTAGAGGGTGGACAAGATACTGCCAGGAAGCTAACTTAACGAGGGTCAATCTAAAAATATTCCCAATATCCTAAGAAGTCACTTTTCAGGGGAATAAAATTCAAATTCGGATTGATTATGCTACTGGCAGAGCATATCAGGGATAAAATATGTCAAAATTTGAAAAATTACCCCGGACTCATTTGGTATCGAAATTGGCAAGCAATACCTTTTTGAAAAGGGAATTCCATGAATCTTTTAGGAAAAATGTTTGAAAAATTTGAAAAAATCATTTGTTGGGCCTGAATTGCCTAACCAAAATACATGTTCAGAGTCTAGAGGTTTTCGACAATTTAGATTTGGAAAATCATAACAAGACCTCGTTTTAAAGATAATTCGACATGCTTTGATAGAAAATATCAGAAAATTCATGAAAACTTATTTAGGATGTTAAAATGATTTTTCAATTTACAATAATTGTGCTGCTAGCAGGGGACAAAGCAAAGTAGGGGATATCTCTTATTTTTTTATGTCTACGGGTCCAAATTTGAGTCATTGACCTTTGAACGTCTATAACTGAAGGGAAAAAGTGGCATGAGCATCACAAGCTTATTTGCATAGCCTCGAAGTAGTTTGGGGTGATGAAATAGCCCGTTGATCATACCACTTAAGGTTTTGACTAAAAAAATGGCACAAATAATTGTGAGACCATTTTCATTTGAAAATCAAAAGATTTGAGCTTGTTTAACCAAGATTCCAGATTTGGAAAACATAATTTTCCCCAAGATATTTTGCTAGCTTTAAGGAAAATGCTAAGCCCATGCTAATCCTCATTGGTTGAGGTTAACATGCTTGGCTTGAGGGGTTTCGAAAATCAATTTTTATCAGCCATCAAACATGCATTTTGACAACAAACATAGAAGGGGATGGCTAATAACATAAATGGGGATGCTAATTTTACTATGGCCTAGACAAAGAAAGTGTTATGCACTTTGACAAGAAAATGTTTGGATGTTGAAAATAACAATGATTCATGCAGGTTAATGTGTAAATGTGCTTGAAATGTGTTAGGCTAATGATTCGTACATGGATTAAGGATAACAAGATGCATAGACATGGCATACAATGCATGAGCAAGAGATATCAAACTAATGAGGATGAAATGAGGCATTTTGCACATAAAAGGGGCATTAAGGCATCCAAATCTTAAACTACCACAACCAAATGCCACAATAAAGCATGATAATCCTAAAAGGGTGATGGAAACATAGAGAGCTCACTATAATTATAAAGATGCTCAAAAACAAAAAATACAAGTGATAAAGTAAGAAGTTATACCAACAAAACTTTAATTTTTAGCCAAATAGTTGGAGCAACAGAGATGGCTTGAATTTCCCTCTTTTCCTTGTTGTTAATAAGCAAGAAAAAAAAAGAGAAACAACAAGGTTTTGGTTCTGGTATGGATGAAGGTGGTTTTTAGAATGTGTAGAGGTTGAAAATGAGTGTTTTGGGCTTGTTTTTGGGTGGTTAGGGGAGAGCTACGAGATTTTGTCTTTTAGCATAGGAATATGTTTTTTGAAGCTAAAAATGAGCTGGAATCTCACCTTTTTTAGCTGAGATAGAAGTGGTCTATTTATACCAGCATTTTGGAGCCATTTTGGAGGTGTTTTTGGCCATTTCTCAATGGGAACAAGGTGATGTCAACATGGTGGTTATAAGGTGGCTGTAAGAGCAACTTGCTACCAATGTGATGGGCATAGGGTGGTTGGTTTAAATGTTGAAATGATTTTCCAGCAAATAGGGTGGCTGATGGTGACATTGGCCAACAACTAGGGAGGAGTAGGGTGATTAAGTGACATTAACCCTTTTGATCCAATTTAGACTAAAAAAATGTTTTGATTAATTTTAAAGTCTAAATTTGTAATTTGACATGTGTTTTAATCTTTCTTGATGTAAAGAAATGAGTTAAAATCAAGTTTTGGATCAATGATGGATGAGTAAAAAATGCTCGGACTGTGAAAATGGCTTGCATTTATTGATACATTGCATAATGTATCGATACATTTGGTCCAAAAACCTTGATGGTATCGATACAATGAACATTATATCGATACAATGATCATTGTATTGATACTATAAACCTTTGTATCGATACTATGAACCACTGTATCGATACATTTTGATATGTATTGATACATTTCTTTATACAATACATGTTTTGGTCTTGGCATGGTGCAGTATCGATACATAAGGTCCTGTACTGATACGGAGGCTTATGTATCGATACATTTACATGTTGTATCGATAAAAATGGGGACATTTCAAATTTTTGGCACGTTGGAGCATTGTATCGATACATGAGAACCATGTATCGATACATTCAAGTAAAATTATGAATTTTCTCATATCTTTTATACCCGGATACCTTGGACTACGTCATTTGATGCCACATTTTTGCATTTACCTTTGATATGATCCCTAGGCCTTCTTAACCTCCTCAAATACTTTTTCGTTGGGCAATAACATTGCCTCCTCTTACGTCTATGCTCTAGATTGCTAAAAATTAGCCCCGACAAAATAAGGTGTCTATAAGAGGTAGTTCCTCCTGGTGGAATTTCATCATCATTGAAGCAGATGAAATTATCAGTAACAATGTTATTCACTTGATGATCTAACTTCTTAATTAAAATATCTTGGAGGACATAGGCTTGATTAAACATATTTAGCAAAGCATTTTAATTGGTCTCTGAACTGAGCTGCAATGCCAACAAAAAGATTTTTTTTAGCTGTTATTTTAATTGCTCTATAATACTATACTCACTATGTTTTATGAACTTTAAAAATTTAGTAGCTTTTTTTCTTTGATAGATTCTTGAATTCCTACAAAATTGTCTTCAATGGCTATAGCCTCTCAAACATTTATCCTTTCTTCTTAGTTTTAGCAAAAGCTTCACTGGTTTCTAGGCCATAAACATGACTACTTCGAGTTACATGACTAACGTCTATAATGTCAACTGTTGCTAGTTGATCCATTAAGGCTTTTAACATTGTCACTTTAGCATTATACCTCCAAGCCCTATTTGTCATCCTTATATGGAAAAGGTGCTGGAGTCTGAATGATAAGGTTTAGGATAATTTCATTTTTTAGAGGTTAGGTCTTTGTTGATTACAATAAATAATAAAGGGACAACCAACACCATAGGGTGGCTATGATGGCCCTTTACCAGTCATATTAATTAATTTTTCTTCTTCTTATACAGATTCAGTATAAAAATTAAATTTATTTTTATCCCTTATCCTTTGAGTTAAGGTTTAAAAATCTAAACAATTTTATATGTTATGCCCATAGGTGGCATAAAGCTTGCAAAAATTTAGGTCAAAATCTAATAGGCAATCAATATATTTATGATTCTGACTAAGGATTTGACCTTCAGTCAACATCACACAAACTTATTCCATTAAGGTCTTAACCTCTCTGACATCTTTTTTATTGATCACTCTTTCTTAGTGATTAAAGCATTGACTCTGGGTTCAGGATGATTTGGTAAAGGATTTGCTATGAGATTGCATCCTGGTGCATTGTCAAATTTAAAAGCACCTTTTTCTAGGAGACTCTAGACATTTTTTTAAAAGTGGAGCAATTTTCAATTAATGAACCCTATTGCTTGATATTCACAATAAGCATTTGAGCATACCAAGTTAAAAAGTTATCCTTATATGGTTTAGTAAAAAACGGAGCTACTAATTGAGCCTCTAAAAGTTTATCAAATATTTTTTTGTAAGATTAAGGTAAAGGCTCTTGCAAGGTCTAAGCTAGTTTGTTCTTTGGGTAACTAGTGTTTGGTCTTATTTGGTTTTGAGGAGGA
The DNA here is from genome assembly GCA_038381775.1 of Adansonia rubrostipa. Classification (NCBI taxonomy): domain Eukaryota; kingdom Viridiplantae; phylum Streptophyta; class Magnoliopsida; order Malvales; family Malvaceae; genus Adansonia; species Adansonia rubrostipa. The sequence goes on from JBBYHM010148089.1 coordinate 104,763, forward strand.
CTTGCGGTAGTAATTTATGGTGTCGACAAAATAGAAAGTCAGGATGCAATAAAAGAATAAGTGTTTCAGGATTGTTGTTTCTAGGTCTAATAAGAAGGATGGGGTTCTTGACAAAATGGTTGGCTGACTTCTTCTTTCTTTTTGCTTGGTCCGATATTCTTTACAGTAAATGATTTATTGATCACAATCTTCCTTATTTTTATAGCTTCAATCATTTCCCCAAAAATAACAAGATTGCAAAAATTCTTAGTTGCGTTCCATCCTAGCTTGTCACAGTAAGGAGGACATAAGGTATCTACAAACAACATGATTATTTCCTTATCAGTTAATGAAGGTTACACCTGAAAAATGATATCTCTCCATCTCTCAGTATATTTTTTAAAGGATTCTGCGAGCTTTTTTGCCATATTCTGAAGAGTTAGTCTATCAAGTACCCACTCAGCCATGTGTTTGTATTGTTGTAAAAATACATTGGCTAGACCAAACCAGCATTAAATTTGATTACATGTTAAACTATTATACTAGTGTAATGTCAAGCCCTTCAAGCTTTCTTGAAAGCAATGGATAAGAAGCTTGTCCTCAAGAAAATATTTGGCCATTTTTGGATAAACATCTTAATGTGGACTTAGGGGAAATGGTGCCCTTGTATTTCTTAAATTTTGACATCTTGAATTTTGATGGAAGACCAAATCTGGTACAAATTTAAGGTTTTCAACATCTACACTGGTATAAAGCTCATCTTTTTTCTATGGCCTTAAGTCTTCTTTTAAGAACCTATAATTTTTTTTTTAATTTTTACTTCGGTTTTGCCTTTTTGCTTGTGTTTTTCTTTTTTTTAAGAGCATGGGTTGTTGATTCTTGTCATGCAGTTGTTACTCTTGCATCTACCTTTTATGATAAAGCATCAAGATTGATGACAATGACTGAAGTTGATGTAGCTTCGGGAATATTTTGTTGTACATTTTATGTGTTTGGTGTTTCGGTTTCTTAAGCATTTGCTTGTGGTGTTTTAGGCTTAACCCCTCGGATATCCCAACCTTAATGCCAATAGTACATTCGGTTGCTGGAAAATTGACTCTCTTGCCATGATCAATTTCATTAATCTTGTGATTTGGGCTTACAATTCTTCTTGTCTTTTAATCACTGCCTTTCAAGACTATCATTGACTTTTTCCCAATCTTTCTAATCTTGCTAATAGGCCTCAACCATTTTTCTTGCTCTGGATCAAGTATAATAGCGATGGGTGGGTGGTTGTATGGTGGTTCTCTTTGAATTAGCAATGTTGAAACCTTTAAAAAGGAAATTGCAAATTTTGTTAAGTTAAGGTTGTATTTATTAATGAATGTACAAATATGTATGTATATACGTATGATGAAAGTATGTATGATACAATTGTAGGAAATGCTTGCTTTAGCAAAATATTTTGAACTCATAAAATTTTCTATCGAATTATAGATTGTTAATCATTTATGGATTACATCTAAGGAAAGTCCTAACTTGGTCATGCTATCATTGAGCTTATTCCAAAAATTCAAGTACAATGGGCTTATACTCCCCAACTGGATTAACTTGACTCTTCAGGACTTGGATATCTTCCATTATTTTTCTTGCTTGAATGACCACTGAGTGAATCTATTTCATTAGATGATCAATATAAAACTGTCAACCAAGAGAATTAACCATCCATCTTTCACCTTCATTCTTAGCCCACTATAACATATCATTCCAATATATATTCATGGCTTCATAGGCTTGAGCCCAAGCATCTATATCATGCTGTTGCAAATATGGTACTTGCCTCATTTCTCAATGGTCATTGCAAGAATTTCCCTCTTCTGAAGCAATTAGGATGTTTTTTCTCATTCTTCATCAAAAATAGCCTTTAGTCATTCATTTTCTTTCTATAAATCTTTTCAATTGAATATGAGTGTCACTATGTGCCTTTCACTCTCATTCAAAAATGGCTGCCTTAGCTTCTCCTTCTAAAGCCTTAGCTTTTCATACTTCTAACTCTACACAGATTTATGTAATTTTTTAATCATCTTACTAGAGGTTGTGCTTAAGCTTTTAGATATGCCAGTAAGTTTCATCTTTTTATTGTGCTCAACTGAGTTTGCCTTATCAAATTATACATCTCTTCTATATTTGGGACATCTTTCTCTTTGGCTTCCATCTTTATATTTAGATACATAACTTCTTGTTGAAGAGCTAGATTTTTAGCATCTAATCTTTTTTCGGTCTTTCGCTACTTTCTTTTTTATCAAATCAACTTTAGAAGGAGTAAGGGGCATTGGTTGGATAGATACCCAAGGATTGACTCTATCTATACCTAGGATAGTTAAATTACACCCTCAGATACCCCTCCAAGCATTATATCTGAGAATAGTCTGGCTTATGTAAGCATGTAACCTTGACTTGTATCTTTCCCTCTAATGTAAAATAGTCGGGTAAAGTAAATTTCTATAACCTTCACCATGATACTCCAAATCCACACTGTCTAAAGAGGGCATAAGGATTAATTCCCTAGACTTATACTATCATCAAACCAAAAATAGTGCGTATCCTATAGTACCTTATAAACCAAGCAAAGGCACAAAGAATAAATGAACACATCAATACACAAAATGTTTTGGTGAAAATCAAGGAGCTCTTTATGTTATATAATCAGAGGCCAAATTCTTTAATGTCTTAACTCGATGGTTCTTAATCCTCGATTTGGACCATTTTTTCTTGATAAATTCCTAAAAAGGAACATAATGTGAGAAGTAAGGCTTGAATTTATTGTGCACCTTTTCCTCATAAATGACTTTGGTCCCAAATACCATGACCTACTCTTTGACATTCACTAAGTGCTCAAATTATATTAGTTAAAATGGTAAGGGCTGGATGCATATTTCTTGTAGCTGATCAAAAAATCTACCAATGTTGCTTCGGCATGTCCAAGTATCCTTGGAAAGAACATTGGCCATATATAGCAAAAGCAAATGCATCAAGAGCCTCTTCCTTGTCCGAATGTAGTTTGATATATTCTCATAGAAATTACCATGACACAACACTAGTATTCCCTTTTGCTTAATAAACTGAGGGGCTAATTTAAAATTTAAGTCAAGAATTTGCCTTAACTTCTTTTGAAAACTTATGTTCGTTGCAATAAATAGGTCTTATCTCCAAAGGCCCCAACCCAAGTAAAAATGCAATTTCTTCTATAATTGGAGTCATATCATGTTGATTAAGTGAGAAGCATCAATATGAAGATACCAAAATTCTATCAAAGCTCTTAGTAGTTTTTTATTCGTCTATATTCTAAGCATGAGGGCAATCTGTCCATACTTTTCTTCGAGCTGAGTTCATTTTGCATTTCCCCAACTGATGCAAGAACATTAACAATTAAGAGTTCTATTTAATTTTAAATTCTGTTGAAATAAAGAAACCCATTTAGATCTATAGGATCCTAGTTTAATTAAATTATTGTTTAGGATTAGAGTTTTAGTTTGGGATAAGTTTTATGATTAAAGCTTAATTAGTATTTTACTAGGAATAGTAAACCTTGTAGGAGTAGGAGTTCTAGCCTATATATATGCATCTAGGAAGTTGCTACAATGTATTCGATTATTATTTTATTATTCTATCAAAAAAGTTTCTTTCTAAACCTAAATATCTCTACAGCATTATCTTTCTCTACTATTTTCAATTCTTTTGTGTTCTAGTTATTTCCTATCATCTTTACCCTGCATCAATTTGGTATCAGAGCCATGGTAGGATGTGCAAGGGCCCGTGGAAGAGTGAATTAAGAACAACAAACAGAATTGTTTGAGTTAAGGCACATGGTGGAGGATTTGTCACAAGTTATACAAGCTTTGCAGCGACAAATAAATGTGGGAGCCTGAATGGAGATACCAGAGGGTGACCACAATCCTTTTGACCTGCCAGAACATGGTCTTGAAGATGTTTCAGATGAAGGAGAGCCCGCAAACCCTTTCCATAATGTTGGACCTATAAACTTTGCAGTACAAGGTAGATTAGAAGATCAACTATTGCATGCTCTTGAGTTAACGGGAAGAGGAGCAAAGATCCAACTAGATGACTTCCATGGAGAGTTACATGCAAAAGATTATTTGGACTAGGAAGCCATTGTTGAGAATTACTTTGAGTGGAAACCGATGGCTGAACTTAGGAAAATACTTTTTATAAAGCTTAAATTAAAGAGTGTAGCACTTCAATGGTGGAAGAGAGTTGAAGAACAACGAGCACGTTAAAGGAAGAAAAAAATCAGCAGTTGGGAACATATGAAAAGCAAATTGCGAAAGCAATTTTTGCCAGCAGATTATGCCATGGAACTATATAAAAAGTTTCATTTGCTTAGGCAAAACGGAAGGATGGTTGAACACTACACCTCTAATTTTAACAATTTGTCTATTAGAGTGGGATTAAACGAAACTAACGAGCAATTAATATCTCGTTATATTGCTAGTTTAGATCCAAGTATTAGAGATGAGCTAGGGGTGGTTAGTGTATTCAACTTGGAGGATGCACGCCAATATGCCCTACAAGCTGAAAAATGTGTATTATGCTATGGTGCAAGGATTGGTAAGACTATTAGCTCTTCTCAAGGTAGTTTTAGCAGTAAAATGGAATTTTCAACCAATAAAGTTGGTAGAGGGTACGTAATGGGAACCAGTAAGATTAACAAAGGAAAAGAGGTTCAAAGCAATACCTAACCCAACATTAGAAGGGCGAGTAGTGGATCTCAAATCAGATGCTTTAGTTATGGAAAAAGTGGGCATGCTTCTTATACTTGTCCTAAAAGAAGGGTGAATTTAGTTGAACTTGATGATGAAGATCAAGACCAACCTGATCTGGTGTATGATGAATATAATGATGATAAGGAGTTCATAGATATATACCTTGCACAAGGATAATCCTTGATGATTAGAAGGGTGATGACTACTGCTAGCCAAGATAATAAAGAGGATTTTAAGAATGAAGCCAGCAAGGTCACAAATAAATCTAGCAGTGATAAGAACTTTAAAGAACAACTTGTTGTAATTCAAGAGTTGTTGGAAGAGTTTGCTTTGTCAATTAGTGACTCTTTACCATAGGGGTTACTACCAATGAGAAGTATTTAACACATTATAGATTTGGTGCCTAGAGCATCTTTGCTAAACTTGTCAGCATATCGAATACCACCAGTTCAGCGGCTAGAAATTCAAAAATAGGTTGAGGATTTGATAAGGAAAAGATTGGTGCACGAAAGCAAAAGTCCATGTGCTTGCCCAGCTCTACTAGCTCCTAAGAAAGATAGATCTTGGCGGATGTGTGTTGATAACTGAGCTATAAACAAGGTTACGATCAAATATCGATTTCCCATTCCTCGATTGGAGAACATGCTCGATCAATTGGTGGGTCCAAGGTATTTTTTAAAATTGATTTAAGGAGTGGATATCATCAAATCAGATTGAGAGAGGGAGATGAATGGAAGACTACTTTTAAGACTCCTGAAGGCTTGTATGAATGGTTAGAAATGCCTTTCGGCCTATCTAATGCTCCTAGTTCATTCATACGAGCCATGACTGAGGTACGTAAACCTTTTTCACAATCTTTTGTTATTGTGTATTTTGATAATATTCTAGTTTATAGTCCAAGTAAGGAAAAAAATTTACAACATTTACGGTAAGTTTTGGAGGTGTTGCAAAAGGAGAAGCTTTATGAGAATTGAAAGAAATGCTCATTTTTGCAAATTAAGGTTGTGTTTCTAGGGTTCATTATTTCTGAAGAGGGGCTGAAATCATATCCTGAAAAGATTCAGGCAATCAAGGACTGGACAGCACCATAATCTTTCAAAGAGATTAGAAGTTTCCATGGGTTAGTCTTCATTTTATAAGAGATTTATAAGAAATTTGAATACTATTATGAGTCCTATTACTGAAATTTTGAAGAGTGATAGTTTCAAGTGGACAAATTCTACTCAAAAGGCTTTTGAACACATCAAGCTATGCATGACCAAAGCACCTATTCTAGCATTACCAGATTTTAATAAACTTTTTGTTGTAGAATGTGATGCTTCCCAAAATGGTATTGGGGCTGTTCTTAGTCAAAAGGGGAGGCCTTTGGAATTTTTTAGTGAAAAATTATCCGATGCTAAACGTAGGTACTCTACTTACGATTTAGAGTTCTATGCTTTGGTTAGAGTAATCCAACACTGGTAGCATTATTTGGCTTATAAGGAATTTGTTGTTTATACAGACCATCAAGCATTGAAGTATTTAAGCTCTCAAAAGAAACTTAAAGGTCATCATGTTAGATGGAGTTCATTTTTGGATGAGTTTAATTTCTCTTTGAAGTAAAAAACTGGAGAAACAAATGTAGTTACAGATGCCTTAAGTGGGCGAACCTTGATTTTAACCATAATGAGTTCACAAGTTATTAGATTTGAGGAGTTCAAAAACCAATATCAAACAGATTCCTATTTCAACTAGGTGGTGAAAATTTTGCAAGGACCAGAAGCTGTAGATAAGCTACCATACAGATTGCATGAAGGATATCTATTCAAAGGTAATCAACTATGTGTTCCCGAGGGATCATTCTGAGAACAAATCATAAGAGAGCTTTATGGGAATGGATTGGGTGGACATTTTGGCCAAGACAAAACAATGGCCTTTGTCACGGATCGCTATTTTTGGCCTCATATGTTCAAGGATGTAAGACGATGTGCTGTTTGTCAATTTGGTGAGGGAAGTTCTAAAAATACAAGGCTGTATACTCCATTACCAGAACAAACTTCACCTTGGATTATTTGAGTATGGATTTTATGTTGGGTTTACCGAAAACTTCAAAGGGGCATGACTCTATCTTTGTAGTTGTAGATAGATTTTCTAAGATGGCTCATTTTATTCCCTATTCTAAAACAGTAGATACCTCTCACATTGCTGATTAATTTTTCAAGGAAGTAGTACGTTTGCATGGAGTTCCAACGTCTATTGTTTCTGATAGAGACGTTAAGTTTTTGGGGCATTTTTGGAGGACTTTGTGGCGTAAAATGGGGACAGTTTTGAAGTATTATAGCACCTGTCATCCTCAAATGGATGGCCAAACTGAAGCTGTTAATCATAGTTTGGGAAACTTGCTAAGGTGTTTGGTTAGAAATCATGTGAAGGGTTGGGATTCAATTATTTTGCAAGCTGAGTTTGCTTACAACAACTCAGTTAATTGAACTACTAAGAAGACACCTTTTGAGGTTGCTTATGGCATTAAACCCCAACATGTGCTTGATTTGGTGCCTTTACCCCAAGAAGTTAGGGTGAATGATAATGGGGAAGCTTTTGCTTTTGCTAAACATATTCGTAGCATTCATAAAGAAGTTCAAGATGCGTTGAAAGCTAGCAATGTAGTGTATGCTAATACAGCTAATCAACATAGACATTTTAAGGAATTCAAAGAAGGAGATTTGGTGTTGGTCTATATGAGGAAAGAAAGGTTTCCTAAAGGTGCCTATCATAAGTTGCAGTCTAAGAAATTTGGGCCATGTAAAGTGCTTAAAAAGTTAGGTTCAAATGCCTATTTATTGGAGTTGCCTACCGACTTGCAGATCAGTCTTATTTTTAATGTCTAAGATTTGTACGAATTTAAGGGATTTAATGAGGAAGAACCAAGTACAGTTACTGAACAAGTTGGCCAGCTTCCTACCAAGAAAGATGATGTCATCTAGGAAGTTCTCGATGTCAAGGAATTGACATCTAGGAGGGAAAATATTTATCGAAGGTTCTTAATTAAATGGCTGGGAAAACCAGCTTGTGAAAGTACTTGAATTTCAGAGGAAGAATTAAAGAAAGTCGATCCAGAAATATGCAAAGAAGCTGCTAAAATCTTTTCTAAAGATATTACCAATCTTTCAACCAGGGGAGAATGATGCAGGAGCATTAACAAT
>JBBYHM010148525.1:0-24846 GCA_038381775.1 Adansonia rubrostipa
ATAAAATTATTATTCATAAATGTGTCTCCAAATAAAATATTATTCCACTCAAAAATATAAAATAAAATAAAATGGTAAGGAGGCTTGTAAGAACTTGTAGCCATGATCAAAATAAATTTGATCTTGCAAAGCATTTATATAAAATTATTTTTGCTGTAATGTATTTTCAGCCTCGTTTATAGTTAGATTATGATTCAAAATTTTTTTTTCTTCGTCTAATCCCAATTTGGATTGAGTTCAAGATAGAGTGCAAACTTATTTTATTATTTAAAATATTAAAAATTATTTTTATATTAATATTTATATAATTTAAATAAAAATAATTTTTAATAATAATTTAAGTCGGATCAAACCAATCTGAAGTGAAAAATACTTGTCTAGTTCAGTCCAATTTTGATCAAACCTATTGATCTTTAAATAGATTTATCTAAAGAAAGGTACTTAAAAAAATAGTTACTTAGTTTACAAAAGTTATTGAATATTGAAAGAACTTTTTAACTAAAATATATTTTTAAATAAACTAAATGCATATTTTTTTTAGTGTTTATTTTTATATTATAATAACTTCTTAGAAAAATTAAAAAAAAATATTGAAGAGAAAATAGTACAATGGATACAAAAATTTTCACTATTTTTATTGAATTTATGATTTAAGATCAAATAAAAGAGAAAAGACAAGACAATTAATTAACAATTTTTGACTATATATCCCAAAAAGAAAAAATAATTTGGTTTAAATCCTATAATTAAACTTATTTATAGATTGAATTAAGTCTCGATTCAAAAAAATTAAAATTTGAATCAGACTCAAATTTAATTTAACTCGAATTATTATTTAAAATATAATAAAATATTAAAAATTAATTAATATTTATATTTTTTATAATTAAATTTAAATAAAAAATATTATTTTAATTGATAAATAATTATTCATCTGAATTAAAAAAATAAATCTAAATTTAAATTAAACCGAATGAATTACCTTACATTTGTATAAATCTACTTTCAATATATAGTCAATTTAGTTAAAAAAAAGTTAAAAATTTATGTATAAGTTACGAAGTCAATTTACTTTGATTTTACATATATTATAGAATATAAATTATTTTTTAAATAAAAAACGACTGCACCAATCAACCAACAAAAAGGAAAAAAAAAAAAAGGTACTTACAGTATTCTTTAAAAAATATAACTTGAATGAATTTCAATAAATATAACTATAAAAAAATTAAAATAATAAAAATAATTTAAACTTTATTAATTTATCTAAATAATTTTTTATTCTTTTATTATGAGAGATAAAATTTTAAGATATTAACTTTTTGAAATAAAATATTTATTTAAATATAAATTAAAAAATAAAAATGTATTTAGATATAATAAAAATATAAAATAAATTTAAGCTGTTTTTTATTATTTTAGGGGAAAAAAAAGGACAGAGAGAAATCATATGATTTTGGAGCTTCTCAGCTTCACTGTCACTTCACACGAGAGGGAAAAAGCAATAGTGAAGGTACAAAGGCAAAGATCGTTAAAACGGCAACGTTAAAAGGGTTTTAGCTTCTTCTTCATCATCTTCATCTCTGGTAGTCTCTCTCTTATTTCATCCGTTTGCTGTTCCTGAATTCAATTTTTTTTGTCTGTTTTTTTTTTTCCCGTTACTTTGTTTAAAAGGTTGGAATCTTGAAAATCTTTGGCAAAATAAAGATGGAACTTTTACATTGTTATAACGAAAACCCAGATTTTTTTTTTATCTGGGTTTTCTTTATTTTTTGTTTACCAAGTAAGTTTGTCTTCGATTTTTTTTTTTTCGGTAGAAAATGGAAAGCCCAGAAGCTAATCAGCTTCCTGAAGTGGATTCATTGCCAGATGGCTATATTGAGAGTCCTTCAGAGTAATTGGCTCCAAAAACTGCAATTTTGCAAAAAGAAAAGCCATTGCAGCTTGATTATAAAGAAGATGATTTAGTTTCCGCTGAGTTTGGAGCATGCAAGGGCCATAAGCAAAGAACTTTCCCTGTTCCGTTGTCTGAAGGGGATAGTTTTGATGGTTCTTTGAAGTCTGTAGAAGGTAAATTAATTGGTCAAGAGTCAACTGATTCTGTTCCTGAGTCTGCTGAAGTTGGGGTGGCAATGGCTGAATGCAGTGAAGTGAAAGGAGAAGTTAAAGAAGAGTATCAAAGTGAAGAAAGATGTAATTTTTCTTAAATTTGAATTTCTTTATCAAATTTTGTTTTTTGATTTTTAATTTGGTTGATGAAACTCGGGTAAGTTCTCAGTTTTCTTGTGCTCATTGGTTGTTGTTTTTTACAGCAATTGACGGAGTATCAGAAGTGAACTCTACTACTTTGAAGGAAATGTCTTCATCGTGAAGTGTTGATTCACTTAAAACTAAAAAATCATTTAGTAGATCATAGTACATTACTAAGTTATTTCGAATTCTTATGCTTGTGGGTAGGGTTCAGTGTGATCATCAAGAATGAATGTGTTGAGTAATGATAATTTTAGGTTCAAAGAAGTGCTAGTAGTTATTGCTTATTTACACAGAGAGCGTCTTTTCTTGCTTTTTTCTATCCGGGGAGTAATTTTTAACTAGTTAGTATATTTTGTTTGGATGATGATCTTTATAGCATTTCTTAATGATTACAATAGTGTTTGTTTCAAGGAGAAAAAGGAACTTGTTTGAATCATGAATGTTTGGAATCCATATTATGCAAGGAGTCATTGCTTTTGCTAGTTTGAATTGAAGGGTGATATAAAATCTGTCTATTCTCAGCATCATATCTGTAGTTAACGCATTCATCATAGTTAGAAGGTCCAGGTCCAGCTCCATGTCGAGGTCATGATTGATATTGCCATTATCATCAATAGTTAAGCAGTTTTAAGAATTTGAATGTTTCACTATGTTAACCTATTTCACAAAGTGTCTCTAGATATCTCCATTTTTTTTTTCAATTGCTTTGTATGTTGGAAGAGCTCTTGAGCTGCAACGCCAACTGTTTATTAATATGCTAAGTTGCATTTTTTTTTAAAGAATATTATAGTCAGTCTGTTTGAATTATGTTCAGTTTATTTACATCAGTTCCATAAGTGAACTCACTAGTCCTAATTGGGCTATTGTTTTTCTCAGGAAACTGGTGAGACCAAACGCGATGATGCAAAATGTACATTCAAATCTGAAAAGGAATTTCTCGAGTTTTCTTTGAAATATCAACGAGTTCTTGCAGAAAGAGATGCAGGTAAGTTGGAATGACATTTATTTTGTCCAAAAAGTTATTACCAAAGACTCTTTCAAATTTTATTTAGTCAATCATAATAGTCTGATCCGTTTTGCTGTGAAGATTACTCTTTATGTTGCCAAGAACAACGCTTGTCTATTGAGTTTGGACACTGCTTTCTGCCTAATGCTATAGGTCAAACGCCTGCAATTTCTGCATGTTAGGCATCACAAACTCAAAAAATAAATAAGTTAAGATGTGACCGTTCGAGAAAGAAATTGAGAACAGTTGGTTCAATTGGTCACTTTGGTTTGCCATGTAATGTGGTTCGAGATAACTATTGATATGATGATATGATCTATCCTGATCTTGCCTACTACAGTGTTGCCTTGAAGGTATCCAGATGAACTTTAACTTAATGTTGTCCTTTGGAAAGAGTTATTCTTGTATGATTTGTTCCGCAGCTTAGTGTTGCAAGGGTTCTTCCCTTCTTTTGTTGTAATAGGGAGAAAAGTCTTATGACTTCACTTCCTTGGAAACTTTGACAAGCTGAATTTAGAAGCTATATGTCAACTATGGTACTCAGACTTGGGTCTGAATGTCGGATAAGGCTATGTGTCCGACATGGGTATTTTCAAATTTATCTAAGTCTTTCCATGCATTTGGAGGGTCCTTGAAGGGTCTTATCCCCATATCCATGACTGAATATGTGTCGACACTGGTGTCGGAAATGAGTACTTCAAGAAAAAGAAGACTTGGATCAACATAGTAGGTGAATATTGGAGTTTAGCAAGTCTTGCTTGATATAAATATCTAAGAGGCACATATTTCATATATTATAATGTCTCTATATATCTTTAAAATCATGGAATATTGATTTTTGTTTCTTTTCTTTTTGGCTTTTGCCTTCTTCTGTAGCTATTGCTGTTCGAGACAAACTTGAATCGCCTTAGAGAAAGTTATGACGTCAAAACAAAATGTTAATGGTATGCCTTCTTTGGATACTTTTATCACTTTTTCATTGTTTATATTCTACAGTTAGTATTTGTTCTTGATTCACTTTGTACTTATTAGTATGTTGACCTTTTGATAATGTTATGAGTTGTGGGCTGGCCTTCAAATTTGTCATCATTTCATATCCTTCCTATTTTCTGGTTTGGGTTCGGGGTCATTTACCTGGCCATCAAAATTGCCGTGTACCTAAACTTCTGAGAGAGAGTATAAGGAGTGGGTGGGGGAGTAAGCCACTAAAATTCAGAAGCATTGGATTCCTCAGACTAGGTTAAATGGAAGTGTATTTAGTTTTGAAAAGGCCATTATAGACGGCCAAGGTTTAAATTCTGGTCGCAGTTGCACAATTTTTGTCGCATTTGTAGGTATCTTAAGCATTACAGTCTGCGTTGCTCTGGCTCTTTCATTTTTCTTGAAGAACCTGTGTCCGACACATATCTGGACTCAGGTATGGAGATAAGATCCTCCAATAACTCTCCAAGTGCATGGAAATCCAGGGAAAAAAATTGAACATACTGTTCGGACACATGCCCTAGTCCGAGTAATGTAGTTCTATTCTGCATTTTGATGTATTAAAGGGATCATCAATTATCATTTCTGATCATGGTCTGTTTAGAATCTTCAACTGCCATGACAAAGTTATGCTTGTCATTCTCAAGCTATTTGTCTGACTCTTTTTTATGAATGTGCTGACGGCTTGCTTCTGATTTCAGAGGATGAATGCAAACGGGTATCAATGGAAGGGCAAAACTTAAAGATTCGATTTATCAGCCAGGTTCCAGGATGCGATCAAGGTTCAAGGACCTTATTTTGATTTTGGAATTCGATCATGGTGGATAGGCTTTCGTACATACTTACTGCTCCATCTGTCTCTAGCTATGTTGCTTTATAAAAATCAGTGGCTAAACTTTTCAATAGTCCCAACATTTTAAATGGCATATAACTACGAGGAGATTTACGATACAACTCTTCCATTAAGCACGATTGGTCCCAAAACATGGGCTTGCATGAATAAACATATATGTAGAATAGGTCAATGGAGATGATATGTCAAAAGTATACCTCTACATGGGCCAGGCCGCGGCCTAAAACTTTAAAAATTTTTTGCCCAGGTCTAGGTTGGCCTGTTTCACTGTTCATATTATTCTGTTTTAATATTTGTATATTTTTATAATTAAATTTAAATAAAAATATTACTTTTATTATTAAATAGTATTTTGAGCTTGGCCCAAATCCTTAAAAACCTTGTCCAAGACCCGCCCGGCCCTTGGAGAAGTGTAGTTAAAAGCAAGAGAAATGGTAAAGTGAAGTGAGTCATCTCTTATCAAAGATTGTATTGCAAGTCTATTAGTTGAAGCAAGAGTTGAAAACTTCATCTCACGTTGGATTAATGTTTCACATAGATTCCATTTACACATCATTATAGAATTACGTTAATATTCTAGTTCAACCCACATATATATATATATATATCCGAAAAGCTTAATTTTAATAGACATAGTTTAGTTTTTTTTTTTTTCTTTTCCCCATTTTTAACACATTTTGCTTGTAGTTTCTTAGTCTTTTTTTTTTTTTTTTCTCTAATAGGATGTGAGCAATAAGCTGGAAGAGCAGAAGGATGAATGAAGGAGAATGAGATGTAAGAGACTCGAAATTCTTGTCTAATTATTATACAATTCATTCTTCGAGCTTGGTAACATCTGTACACTGAGGGTCTGTTTGGATGGAGGAAAAGTGGAAAGAAAATGAATTTTAGGTATGTTTTGTAGGAGAGAAAGTAAGATGAAAGAAAATAGAAGAGGTTACCATTTTTCGCTCTTGTTCATAGAAATAAAATCACTCCAAATTGAAAGGAAAGGAGAAAAAAACAAAGAGATACGAGTCAAGTATTGTACATTTACAAGATTTTCCATATTTAACCTTTTTCATCTCAACTCCTAAGGGCTATAATAGTAAAGTAATCTAATATTTATTTTCTTTCATTGCATTTTGAACTCGAGCTAGCAATATAACCGAGCACACTAATGGAAAGAAAAATATATATATTTTTGATTTCTCACTTTTTTCCTCCAATTTTCCATCTTTTCAATTTTCTATTTACCCTGCCCAGTAAGCAAAGCCTAAAAGTTATTTTTATTACCAAATTGCCGTCTAGGAAAGCATCATCCTTACCTCTATCATCTATTGATTTAAAAGATTGTTTTAGTGTCAGTTTTTAATTATTCATGTAATTTTTGGAATTCTTCATGTATAGGTTAAGAAATAGGTTGAAGCAGTTCGCTGATCAATGCACCCTCTCAGAACAACAATATGCGCAACATGTATAGGTTAGATTTCCCGGTAATATCTACGGTTTTCCATCTTGAAATACTAATTAATTCTAATGTCAAGGACTGATCTTTACTCTTAATGTTTCGGATATTTGACACAGCTAAAGCAGAAAACACTAGAACTGCAGCTTGCTGATCTGAAAATTAAGCAACATGAAGAGAAACTGATCCAGGAGCAAGCACAGATGAAAGTATACGTGGAGCAAGTTTTGCAGTTGTTGGTGACTGAAAAGAATTTACTCTCACAGTTGATGGCTGATGGAGAAAAATTCCAACTGTTCCAGGTCGGATTCTATCTGTGCCGTTCATCATCTTGGGTTTTTTTCGGTAACTTTTCTCTTTTAGGTTGATGAATACAGTACCACCTATTGAGTTCTCATGTCATTTGTCTTGGATTGCAGGACTTGAGAATCCGTCAGTTAAGAGCTATGTTGGTCTCACTCTTTATTTTTCTTGGAGGACCTGTGTCTGACACATTTCCGGACAGAGTACCCTCTAAGTGCATAGATAAACTCAGAAAATATTGAACATACTCATATCTGACACTTATGAACACTCATATCTGATACTTACAGTAAAGTCCAAGTAACATAGGTTAAGAGGTCTTATTCTCCTATTTTTGGGGGTAATTGGAAGGTTAGTGATCACCTGCATAATGTTAAGATTATAGCATTGTAACTTAGTAGAAGGCTACAATCCAAGTGCCATTGTTGAGGAAAAATTGTGACCGTTCGAACTGCTATTATTGACAGAATAGCAGTCGGATGCTTTTTGGATACGTTTCTAGGCGACTAAGAAGCAGGTTTTTTCCTTTAGAAGTGCTTGAACCCTCCCATTGAATGCATTTCACTTGTTTGACATTCTCTTCATATACGCAGCAATGCTGAAGTTGGATTAGTATTTCTGATGTTGCGCCACTGATATTTGAACCTATCTAATCACCTTCGTGATTTTGCAGGATGCGTTGTTAAGGAGCAACGAGGCCTTCGAAACATTTAAGCAAGAGATCGAGAAGGTTCATACCCGTGCCTCTAATCTTTGAGAGAGAAATTTCCCTCAGAGCACTAAAGTTTGGCTTTTCCTATCTATGATGTTTCGATTTTTCATTTTTCATGAAGTACCTGTATCCGATGCCTATCCGGACATGAGTATGAGGATCTGACCGTCCAAACACATGAAAAAAATTCAACAAGAAAAAAAAAAGTAAACAAACCTGTATTTGACACATATTCGTGTCCGACCCACCCTAGTCCAAGTAGCATAGTTTCCTATTGCTCCATTTTACGTAGCTTGTTTCCTGTTGTAATACGATTTCTGTCTTTATATATAAAATCAGATGGCAAAATCAATGAAGGAACTGGAGAAAGAAAATGCATTCATGAAGAGCAAATGTGACAAAATAGATGTTACGCTCATAGAACTTGTAGAAGGGGTATATATAGCTTGACAATGTCTAATTATAAGCTTTTCATTCTTTTAAAACTTTTAATCTATTTTCAAAGAACTGGGTATTTTAACACTTAAATTCTTGTTCGAATGCTCGAGCAGCATGAGCAATTGAAGAAACAGTTGCAGAAGATGAAGAACCAGAAAGAAAAACTTGAATCGTTTTGCCGATCACTTCAAGCCTAGAGGAAGCAGAGTTCGACCGGAGGCAATAGCACCGAATCCATCGCGGTTTAAAGGTACAAACATATTTAACCAAATATAAATATATTTTTTGTTTTGAATATTATCCGAAAAATTTTCTGCCATTTTTCTCTTAAATTGTTGAGAGAAGTCAATGAAGAGCACATTTTGGTAATTTTGAGTGTAACAAATGCATACTTCCTGGCAGTTATTGTATTGTAGAGAGCTTTTTTTTTTTTTTTTAAACTTTAGGTGGTAATTTCTTTGTAGGGATTATATTACTATAACTCTGTTTTTAGTCATGTTACTTGTTGGAAGTAAATCCGGAAACTTTGGACATGATCTGAATACTTAAAAACATGACTTGAAAAGATAATATGAACATGACATGAATACACGAACACGTCAAAAAATTTATATAACATGAATTATTGATATAATAAAAAAATATGTGAATATATAATACTTCAAACATGATTATAACATAAAAAATAATAAATATAAATATACCAATTGTCAAGTTATTTTCTCCTTCAAGTTTTTTTTTTTTTTTTCTGCATTCAGTCTCTAACCCAATATGAAAGTAGGACCAATTTTGCATGCATAAAAAAAGGTTTTGGAGCCGGATTTTGGTATATGTGTATGGTTAAGTATGTTACATAAAAGTGTTAATGTGACAAAATAAGCGGATATGTGGCATACTCTCAGCCCATCATAGCATGCCCTGACACGGCTTTGACTCAGATAGCACTTTGCTTGGCAGAGTCTTGCTCACGGTGCCTAGTTGAGTCATTTTTGAAAACCCTATTATTGTGCTTGTGAATTGTGATTTTATTTTTGTACCTGGAGAGAATATGGAAGTACGCTTATTAAAAAATGGTGGGTCTTAAGTTATATTTGTACTTTGTTACAGAAACTTGTTTTAAAGAGAAACAGAAGATAAGGTGATAATAAAATGCTGGGAAGTCTACAATTCCTATCGGCTGGGCAGACTGATTTTGGGTTTAGTTTAACATTATTTTTTTGGAAAAAGTTGAATTGTAAAAAATATTTGGAGAAAAAAATATGATTTAAGAATGTGTTTCGTATTATTATGAAAAATAGAAATGTAAAAATAATATTTTAAAATAATAAAAATTTAAAGACACGAATAAAATCTACCTATTGGTAAATGCTTGGCTTAGCATGAAATAGTATTTTTTTAATTAAAATAATATATATTTTTAAATTTATTATAAAATATATAAATATGAATGAAAATAATTTGATAGTATGAATAATAATTTGAACTTAAATGAGCGTGCATGGATAGACAAAATATAAGCTTATATTTAGAACTAAAAATTTTACCGGGTCACAACCGTCTCATGCTCAGCTCTTACTCGTGACTAGATGGCAATATAAAATTTTTTTTATGTCCCTCGTACAAGAAAACTCAAAAGTTTATTCATTATTTTTAAAAAATACTAATATGTTAATTTTATATTAATATTTTTATAATTAAGTTTAAAAAATTATTTTTTTAATAAATAATAATTCAATCAAGCTAATTCAAATTAAAAAAATAAATTTTATTTAAATTAAATCTAATACAAGTCAAACAAGTAGTCAACCTTTCGACAAATGGAAAAATCATTTAATTAAAACCCAACTCTATTTGCAAAGTGTTATTCTCTTGATATTTTATTTGAATTGTCGAATTATAATTTTAACCAACAAGAACCAAAATCCTTCCGTCCACTTGAGTTACAATATGCCACATCTTTTGAGATGTGTCAGCAATGATTTACGTAGTCCGTCACCCAGCTCCTACTTGCAACCCTCGCAAAAATTCGCTACCTCAAATTGTAGTTGTTAGCTTTAAAAAAAAACTTAAAAAAGAAATGGTGAATTTGCTTCTTCAAGTGCTGAAATTCCCCTCTTTTTAAACTTTGATTATTTGTGTATTTATCAATGAAATACAACAAATACAAGGCTGCTGCAATATTACAAAGCCCCCCATAATATACATATATATATATATATATATATATATATAAATTAGCCAAGAAAAAACAAGAAAGAAAAACTCGGGACTTCAGAACCGTCGACTTCCCTATCATTCATAATCATCATTTTCATTGAAAACAAATACAAAAACTATTATACAGTGAGAGCAGCAAAAATATATTTGCTGCTCAGCAAATGCCATTTGCTTTTGCTTTGCTTTCTCTACTATTGCCCTATGTTCCCCTTACCTCTCTATGACTTTCTTCCCTCATGGCGGTGCTACCATTTGGCCCCCGATACTGCTCGGTTTTCGCGTACTGCATCCTAAGTACAGCTACTGGATCCGAAAGACTAGGGCAGGACCCTCCTATGACTCCTCCCTTCCCCACGATGTTTGTTCCAACGATTCCCCTTCCCTGCTGCCGTAGATTTGGGATTGTATCTGAACTGTTTAGTCTTGACTTCTCAGAGAATATTTCGGGGCGCAGCTGCTTAATATCGATGGTAAACGGTGCCACCTTGGTACAATCATGGCCCAAGTACAATTGATAGTCAACCATACCACTCTTGCTGCTTATTTCTCTTGGGGGAAAAACTGAAAAGCCATTCAAGTTTTGGTCAGTACTCCGGACAGCAGTCTGCAATGGCTGCTGCTCCATTTGAGATGAGGATCCACGATAATTGACGAATGCAGCAGGATACTTTGCCATTAAAATAGCAGAGTCAGGCAAGGATGAAAACCCAGTTTGTATCCTATTCCCATCCCAGAAACCGTGACTCTTTGGAACATTGTCCACCATGTGATAACTACTTTCGTCAAACTGTGGGAAAGATGTATTTCCATCAACATTATTATGGCCTGTTGATGACTCATCGTCTTGGGAACTAGAATGGAGTATCTGACCAAACAGCTTGACATTACCATTCCTGCAAGGTTTTTCTGTATCTGATAAACTCTGAGAATGAAATTTCAGACAACTGTTTGGTTGTTCCAAGTTTTGCACTGGCAGCGGAAGCTGTTCTGCTGATTTTGAACCATTGCACTTCTGAAGATAACAATCTCGAGCCACATATGGACTAGCAACACCCCTCTGTGATGTTGGAAGGCTTTTAACTTCAGGAACCCAACTACGACTGACATCACCATTCATTTTTTTCAAAGCTGATATTTGCAAGGGATAACCCCTTAAAATCTGGTATGTATCCACTAAGGGATTTCCCAATAAACGATCAGACTCATCTCCGCTAAATGATTTGTGAGCCTGTCTGTCCCCGTTCCCCTGATAATCAAGTGTTGATGACAACCTATCTTGGTTGCATATTCTCTCACATTGAATCGCATCAGAATCATGCAAGGCAGATTTTTTTGCAGAAGATTTTTCCTCTGCCAATAATAAGACAGAAGGCTTTCCAGCAGAACCCAAGTCAAGCGGAACTTGCTGCAGGCCGTCAGTGTTGAAGTTAAAACCTGAACAGGAACTTTTATCAACAGACTCATCACTGGTTTTAGTTGAATCCAGCCTCGAGATACTTTGACTGCTAGTCTCTGCAGTCCTTTTTGTATTGCGCTCATCAAAGCCATTTTCGGACAATGACGTTTCCTTTGCCTCCAAATCATTTCCAAATCCCTCAGTAGGGCAAACGCCATCAGATTTGGGTACAACAAAAGTATCTAAACTAGGAAGGCAAGGATCAACTGCTTCCCCAACAGTCGCCGATACCACAAGATGAACACCCTTTTCAGCAACACAGTTTCTTACAGCGTTTAGATTTTCCGACACAATACTTTTCTGAACCTGCACTGACTCAGCCTTCATGCTATCAACATCCATATCATCACCACCATCATCAAAAATTGACTCGGTCTGACCCACATCAGAGACCATAGCTTCCACTGCCTCAGAAACCCTATGGTCTACTAGCTTCTCATTGTTTTTCTCCGATCTGTTCAGGTCACTTTGCAAACTCACTTCCCCAGTAGGAACCGATTCATCCACATTCATGCCCACAATAGTTGAAGGCAAGTCCTCCACTTTAGCACTGCAAACAACTGAGCTCTCAAGGAAACAAGCATCTTCCATATCACTCACACCACCATTGGCATCATCACTCATGCGTGTACCCATGTTTCCGGTTCTTGGATGTATTGAGTCCAGTCCAAGGCATTTGCGAGCCTTGCTAAAGAAAACCCTGCACTGGTCCCTGGATCTTGTTCCAACACATTGTGCAATCATTGCAAAATCCTTCCCATAAGATGAGACAGCCTTCATAAAGACAGATTTTTCCTCATCTGTCCAATCAGCAGGATCCATTTCCCCACAACTCTCATCAGAACAAGTACCATCACCAACATTCTGAGTGACATCAGATGTTGAAGGCCTTTTAACCACAGAATCAACTTTGTGGCAATTCCACTCGCAGTGGTAACTCCCTCCAGGGTCGGCAGAGCTAGTGATACAAGAACTGATTGCCTCTGAAGACAAAGAACCACATATACCAGCTAAAACATCAGCAGCAACTGTTTCTCGATCCTTCCTATCAAAACTGCTTGACCTTTCAGCAATGCTATCATCAACTCGAGATGTTTTATAATCAAAATGCCCTCCCAAAAAGATCCTACTAGAAGGCATCTGCCGATTTCGCATGCAACTTTCTGCATGAGCTGCCATAAAGGAAGCTACACCAAGAACATCAAGGGATGCAGCATTCACCTCATGGCTTCGCTTTTTCCCAGATGTCAACAGGTAGGTATTTGCAGAAGACTTCCCCTGCTTACTCAGGTCAAGCTGCTTCTTTGTTTTCTCGAAACATTCAGACTTATGGTTTTTGTAATAGAACTCAATACAATCTGCAGTTGTCTTGTGGTCAAGAAACAAGGCAATTTTTCGGAAGTCCTTCCCAAAGGCAGCCAACTTATCCATAAAAATTTCTCTCTCTTCAGATGTCCAATGATTGATCAAAGCTCTTTCCTTCTCAACAGCGCATGGATCTTCAACCAATCCATTACTAGAGATAAACCTTGAAACTTTCTTCTCTTTCTCATCTAACAATAATGCTGGCATCTTCAACACATTCCTGTAAGCCCTGACATGGGGATCTGGAAGAAGTCTGCTTGCAAAATTGATCATATACACCCTAGGTTCCACAATTAAATTTCCTGCTGAAAAAACAACCCAAAATGTAATTATATACATCCTGCCGGTAAATGATAAGTCCCTAAATAAACAATCTTCTAGACAAGAAATCAAAAAGGACAAAATTTAAAGAAAACAGAAAATATAAATGATTAATGGAACACATATCAGCAGTATTTAAGGCAAATCCCAGTCAAAGTCACCGGCTTATTACATTTACTTCTTCCAACAAAAAGAAAATACTAAAACACTAAAACAGTTACACCCATTAAAAATAACAATTTGAACCAGATGAAAGCATTCAAGTGAAAAACATAATATAGGAAAAATAAGATTCTTGTGTTTTACCCATTATCACCAGGAAAACCAGAGCCATCAAACCAAATCCTAGTTCAAAGATTCACGCAGTTGCAAATTCTGCGCATTTTCAAACAATCAATAGTCCTTGGAGACCATGATTCTTTAAAAGGCTTACAGTATACATCATAGATATCTCATTGCAAAATCCAACAGTTTCAGAAGCAGACAATTCTGCTAAATCAAATATGATGATCACATTGTTCCAAGAAGGATTCAACAGAAAAGTTTCTACCGAAAGAGACATGCAGTCAAAGCATCTGCACTATCAGCTCATACCTAATGCACGAGGCATTAAGGAAGATGCACCACATGCATCCAACCCTACATTCACCAAATACAAGCCAGCTTTAGAGGGGAATGTGATACCCTCAATCCACTATCATAACACCAAAAATAACAAATTTTCCAAGGAAACCTTAATTAGACTTTCACAACAAATGCAATCAGCTTCACAAGATGAAAGGCATGTACTGTTACCTTATATGTATTCCACTAACAAACACCCAGAATCTATAATACCATGATAACTAGCCATTCACAAAAATGCATGTAAAATCACCTTGTAATTAATATATAAAATGAACTCTGTAATATGTCAAATGCTGCATCTTCTACCCATGAACAAGAAAACATTCATCTAGACCAATCCTTATTCTAAATTGCCTTGATCTGGCTATAAATGTTCTTCAACATCTATTTTCATGGCTTGAGAAAACTGAATCTAGATTATCAATTTGTTTATATGATTAAAAGAACCTAGCTTATAATATTCTGCCTTCTTCCATGTGCGATTATTTTTTATTTCCAATAGTGATCTTCAGCGATACTTCCATAATTATTTCATTACAATTAAAATTTTTTTAAAAAAAGGTGTAAATTATTAAAATGACCCACAGGTTAATTTCATTTTCCAAGTATTAATCCTCAACATTTTACCTTACATGCATTCAAGTTGACAAAGGATCAAAGATACTTAAATTAAGGCCATTCAACATGCAAAATCACAACAGAACTAACGAAACCTAAAAATTATTCTAAAGCAGGAGGCTCAAACAATTACCAGGAGAAGAGATTCGTGATCGAATGGAGGACCGGTGTTTTTGGTAGCCACCATGTGTTGGACGTAAACTCAACTCATACTTCTTCTGAGACCTTGCACGGTACTTTCTCATCAACAATGAATGCATATCTTCCTTCCAAGCAAGCTGAAATGCTTTAAACTTAAGTACTAAAACTCTCTCCTTAAATCGTAAGTACCGTTTCCAAATTGCAAATTTTTCCCTGATTGAAGAATCATTCTGCCTGCATGCTATATTGGAAATTTCAGAAATCTCAATGCTATACTGATCTTTTGGCAATAGGTTACTAAACACTTTAGAAGCTCCACTTGCCAATTCCTTATTAGCAGTCAATATTATATTTACTCCAGCATCAGAACCTGAAGATTCTGGAACATGTGCATCAGCATCACTATCAATCTTTTTAAGCACACTGCCTTCACCAGAAATGCATGAGCGAGTCCCCTTATTACTTGAAGCAGTAGCTAAAATCACCTCCTCTATTTTTGCCACTTGAACAGCACCCAAATTACCAGAACATTCATTAAACTTCACAATATCAGATGGAGAAACTGCTTTCTCCAGAGGTGACGGTTCCACAAATTTAGATGTAGCCGTTCCAGGACTATCAATGTCCCCATCTTTTATATCAGCATTGACTTCTTCTGGGATACAATTACAAAGGGCCAACTTCTCGCGAGCATCACCACGAGGATCAATTTTCAGGGTGGTGGGTCGAGGGATCAAACTCGATACAGCTTCCGGTGCCTCACAAACTTCTACACTTTCGTCAATAGGAAGAGAACTCGATATTGCAGGGCACGGACATCTGGTTCCAGAGTCACCTCTCAATGCTTTAAGTTCATTTTCCAGTGAATCAATTTCAAATTCAGTTTTCTCCAATGCCTTTAAAACATCAACTTTCCATAGTAGCAACTTACTTATTGCAGTAGAGCGAACAAAACTAGAATCCACTGTACTAGAATCATGTTGAAGCAAATCACTAAGTGAAGGGCCCAGGTTAATAATTGAGTTGATATCTAATTTCTCTAAATTAAAAGAGGGTCCTTCCAGATGATTTTGAGACCCAAGACTTGGAGAGAAACATAAATTACTAATATCATTATCACTATTTACAGCTTTGCCAAATGATTTGTCTTCCACACCTGCAACAAGCAGGAAAATTTTGGTAATAAATGAGAAAACAACACAATCATATGCAAAGAAAACAGATACAGGGAGAAAGGGTATCATTTAACATCCAGCAATTTTACATTTTTCAACTAAAAAAAACCATTAAAAATATTCTAATTTGGACATGATTTGGAAGCTATTAGAAAGTTAAAGAAGAAAACAGCTAAAGAATAAGCCAGTCAACAATAAAGCAGTGTCCCAAATGTGCAGAACACAAGTTTTCTTCCAATATGTTTATAAGATAGGTTATATTCTCAATTGGGAATAACTAATCATACCAGATATTTGAATTTTTCTTCCTTTAAAATAAGGATCCAGAATTCTATGGTGATAAGCTCTTACCCCATCAAGAGATGGAGCCTAGGAATTGAAAAAAGGAAAGGAACTATCAACTCATAAAGGCACAGACTTTTGTATAGAGTTTGCTTTGAGAGGAAGTGGGAGTCAAGATAGTAGAAATATTTAAGTGTGATTAAAATGACCATCTTACCCATAAATACTAAAATTTGCTATATAGTCTCTAAACTATCTAATTTTAGCATTTAGGTCCCTACATGAAAAAAAATACTACAAAAAAATCATCAAACATGTGAAACTAAACATGAAAAACACAGCAAATATATTCATGAAGATTCAGCCAAACATCTTGGCCTTGAAGCAAAATTTTTCAACATTTTGCAAAATAGTCCTTAAACTTTTCTAATATTTACATTTAAATCCCTACATAAAAAATACATCGAAATCTCACCAACCTAAAGCCAGTTACAGACCATATATATATATTTAAGTTCTTAAAGATATACAGACATATATACATATAAATATATATATTATTCAACTAGAGGTACTTATGCCATAAGAAACCAGTATTACTGCCAAACTAAAGCCAGTTACAGACCATAGCAAAAAAAAAAAAAAAAAAGAAGTATGTAAAATGTAGAATACCATGATCAGTACTAAACATCAATTTAATTAGCCATGTGGGCCTACCATATTGTTGTGAATGATATTACACATCATCCAATCCTATAAATTAAGTTATTAAGAAAGGGAGGGAGGGAGGGAGGAGAAGAAGAAAGTCATGAACATATAAGCAAACAATGGGTCATGGCCATGACAGAAGTCACAAAACATGCTGGCATATAAAGAGAATAATCAGAAAGGAAGAAAAAACATAGATTGTGTAACTCAGAGATCACTCTTAAAAATAATCCAGTTCACCATGCAGGCATTAAATATTATTGTTAACAAAATTATAACTGTTTTAGGTAAGTATTGTTAACACTAAATAAATATATAAGAAACTATAAACTTCACCTGGTGAAGAACTGCAAGCAACAGAGGAGGGAGTCGCAGGAGAACCACAATCAGAAAATCCAAGTACTCTAGGGCTCTTGTCTGCCGCATTAAAACTCAGGGAATTGTTAGGGTCCATATTACCAGCAGAAAACGAAAACCCACCACTGTTCATGCTTGTCTCAGGGCCTTCAACTTTCTTTTTCTCATATTTGGCCAGACCTTCACCCCATCCAAGGCGTGGCTTCTTTCTTGGCGTTGTGTCATCAGAAGGTGCAGCAGAAGTGACACAGGCTGCTGCATCCACAGAAGCAAACTGGACTGGAGTCAAATTTTTCTGTTGTAACACAGGCTTGCCTTCACCAGAATCTACACC
The DNA here is from genome assembly GCA_038381775.1 of Adansonia rubrostipa. Taxonomy (NCBI): domain Eukaryota; kingdom Viridiplantae; phylum Streptophyta; class Magnoliopsida; order Malvales; family Malvaceae; genus Adansonia; species Adansonia rubrostipa. The sequence goes on from JBBYHM010148525.1 coordinate 17,595, forward strand.
TCCTAAGCTCTTTGAGCTATTTGAATGGCTAAAGCCTGAACCCCGTAAAGACAAGCTTCCGGAGCGGCTCCACTTAAGAGGCTTCCAATCCATCGAGCCTACTGAGTTGTCTCTCTCACATCTTTGTACTGTGCCTAACCCATTTACACTTGTCTTATTATCATGCGGGTCTTTTTGAAGTTGGTCAAATGTGTGTACAAAGTCAGAATGAGTATGAGAAGGGTACATTAGGATATCATCCATTGACTTTCGTCCATTATTCAGATCATGAGGCCTGCCAGGAGTGTTTGGGGACCCATTGCTTGTTTCCCAAGAATAACCTCTCCAATCTCTCTGGCTATAAGACCCTCCGTTGTTTTCCCTACTGCTGTTGCGACTATATTTCCCATCTCCACGAGAAACCGACTGATGAAAGCTCTCACCAATCAAGATCTTATCACCTGAACAAGATGGCACATATCTATGACCACCATTTTCTTCCGCAACCAGGTGCCAACTGCCCTGCTTACCATGACCTTCAGAAAATATTTAAACAACAAAGGAAAAATCACATAAAAATTAACAAGTACAAGGCTTATGTATTTTCCCAGATTCCGTAAAGGGAAAGGGAAGTTCAATCAATCTCTTAAATCCTACACCCAAAGAAAGAAACCCAAAAAAAGAATAAATTTCCTAGGGAAAAAAAAAAAAAACTAAAATTCTTCATTAAAATAAATCGAAGTACATTTTCTTCATAGAATAAAAGAAAAAGAAAAACCAACATTTCCTACCTCCAAAGATCAAAAAAGCAAACAGTACCAGAAAACCGTCCATTACTCAGAAAAGCAGAATAGGAGAACATAAAAACTTGATAAATCTAAGGGCTACAAGGGATAACAAGGCAGTGATCAAGGCACAGGAGGGAATAAGACAGAAAAACATTGCAGACGAGCCAAGAGATGATGAGCTGTGAAGCACAATAAAGACAAAAAGCCTGGGATAACCATTGGAGCTGACATGGCAAACAAACATTAGTTCGTTGTGCAAAAAGAATTGTAATTGGTAGCAGCCAGTTATCAACAAATGCTCTCTTTTTAATTGGTTCCTTGTATTTAGCAAACTGTTAAATTCCCTGCACGTGTGATGTTTTATATACTAACAGCCTTTTAACAATCAGATTTTGTCAAATGAAAATATAGCTTTTTCTGCTCTCTACTCATATATAGTCTCAACTTCTTTCTATTTTATTTGGTTCTTATCGTCAATGTTCTGTGACAAACTTGGTATCAGGGCTCACTAGATCCAACCACAATCAGGTAAGCATAAAAAATACAGAAATATGGCAGAAAGAACCAGACTTAATACTCTCCATTAACAAATCAAAGCTCTACAGGTCCAACTTGAAACACTAGAGGCTGCAGACACCACATTTCCAAGGTGGGAGGAACAAATGAAGAACATCGATGCCAAGCCTGTCGAAAACCAAGAGCACATCAGTAGTGCTCGACCTGCTAGCTCTGAAAGGAGAGACTCAAGCTCAGTCTGGAACAAGGGCCAGCACTAATGTCATTGTCAGTAACAATCAACAAAACACCAGCATCTCAGCCTATGCTGACACATGTAAAACCCCCACATAAGTCACTATAATTGATAAGCATAGCAAATATACCCGCAACAAACAACATGACACCACTCATTTTGCCCGTCAAAACAGCTTTAATCAGTTAAGAAGATTGGAATACCCACTGACCTAGCTATTCGTCAATCTCAGCTACACTTGCACTTAACCTAAGATTGAGCTGAAAACCTTTGATGGTAGCATCCCTAGAGCTTGAATTAAGAAATGGTGAACACAACAAAAAATCAAATAGGAAAAAATTTAAAAAAAAAAAGGAAAAACAAATTTCTAACCCAAGAAATAAATATTAATTCTAACAAAATAAATTATCAGGAAAAAATTATCAGAATCATCACCAAAAAAAATGGCAAACATTAAAAAAAAGAAATATTTCATTAAACCGTAAATTCTATTTTTTACAAAAATTTTTCAGAGAAAAGTTATAAATAGATATTATTCTATGTATCATTAACGAAGATAAAATTGGAGGACATGAATGGTTAGGTTCCATTCATATATTTGGTGGAATCTGACATATCCTAACCAAACCTTTTGCACCGGCTCGCTGTGCACTTATATGGTTGGAAAAGGCTTACTTGTCTTATAGTTTAGGTGCTTTATCTGTTTTTGGTTTCATTGCTTCTTGCTTTGTCTGGTTCAATAATACCGCTTATCTTAGTGAGTTTTACAAAATAAATTATCAGGAAAAAAAATTGGCAAACATTAAAAAGAAGAAATATTTGATAAACCCATAAATTCTATTTTTTATAAAAAATTTTCATAGAGAAGATATAAATAGTTATTACTCTATATATCACTAATATTCCAAGAATCAATACACAACCTTTTCTTGCAACAGTATCTTTTCTATTGCTGACCACCAAAAGAGTTAGCGGCCATGATTTTAGTTGGCAAGGCTGAAATTTGGTTTGTTGGATATATAATACAAAATAATAGTTAGTTGGCAAGAGTTTGCTTATGATCTATGCACAGAGGTTCTATGAGAAGACTCGCTCTGATGTGAGAGAAGACAAGTTAGACCAGAACAACTGTAGAGGAATATTAGGAGAAGTTTGAATTAGGCCCCAAATGTTACAATATAACCCACATTTACCTAAATATTGTTGTGTTTCTAGCTTCATTAGTGGCCTTAAGGATGATTTTAAACACAAAGTGACAGCAAATGAACCTGCCAGCTCAGTTGCTGCTTCTAGACAGGACAAACTACATGAACTCTCCCTGGAATTGAATACAAAACAACAAAAGACAGAAAGTTCCGAAACAGCAATTTCTCCAACCTTGGTCCTTACCCCAAATATACAAGAACAAAAACTTACACCCAATTGCTTCCAATTGGCAATCACTTGTACAGCAGAGGAGGGCACAAAATTTATGTTTCACATGTGGGAGCAAATTCACTCCAGGGCATGAAGCAACTGAAGGTCATAACAGCAAGTAAACATTTTGAAGAAGAGAAAGCTAGAATCAGACAGCTTGATAGTGGAAAAGAAGCTACTAATGAACAAGACGATTTGAGGGCAATTCAGATATCTCTCTCAATGACATATCTGACATATCCGCCACTAGTTTATCCTATTGCCAAGATTGACAAAAGAATAGTGAAGAAAAACAACAAGGCAGTGACTCAATTACTACTAGTTTGGCGCAACTTAGGTCAAGAGAATGTTACGTTGGAAGATTTTTCTGTCCTTATGTCTCAATTTCCATCTTTTAATCTTTCAAGAGAAGGATCTACTGGAGAATGGGGTAATGTGCCAAGGGATAACAAGGCAGTAGGTCAAGCCACAGGAGGGTATAGGATAGGAAAGCATTCAAAAGGAGCTGACAGATAATGAGCTTGAAGGAAAATATAGACAAAAGGCCAACCGTTGAGGTTAGCAATGGTTGGCCTTGCAAATAATCATTAGCTGTTACTCAAACTCAAGTGTGAGTTCTGGATACAGGTATGCATCCGACATAAGTAGGTTCAATTTTTGCCAAGTTTATCCATGTATTCAAAGGATCTTTGGAAGGTAATAAACTTATACCCATGTTCGGATATGCATCAAATAGGCTACTTCAAGAAAAATGAAAAATCAGCGCGACATAGATTATTAGTTAGTTATGCAAAAAGAATTTTGTAATTGTTTGATGCCAGATATCCACAAATGCTCCTTTTTAATTGGTTCTAATTTAAATCCCCTGCACATGTGATGTTATATATACTAAGAGCCTTGTAACAATCAGACCTTGTTTGATGAAAATATAGACTTTTCTACTCTGTCCTCTCTTCTCAGGTTTCAACGTCTCTCTATTTTATTTGGGCCTTACCATCAATATTCAGTGACAAAAAAACCTAAAAAATCCAATTTATCAAAATCAAATTATATTTTCTTCCAAGAACCCAAAAAAACCAGAAACCAATATTCCTATCTGTAATGAAAAGTAAAAAAAAATAAAAATAAAAAAAGAACACTACCCAGATAATCCAAGAACTTTATTTCTCACTAAAACAAAACGAGAAAAAAATTAACTGGAAAAGAAAGAAAATTCCAATTACTCGAATGAAGATATATATTGTAAAATGAACCGAAGGAACAGAAAAGAATACAAAAACACTATGACACTCAGTAAAAGAAATTAGATAAAAAAAAAAAAAACTACGAAAACCTGAGGGTCTAACATGCCCTTAATCCCTACCCAAAAATAAAATAAAAAAGAAAAAAACACAAAACCCGCAAAACTCATGCTGGTACAATCCTAACCTTCAATAACAAGGTTTAACAAGAGGCTGCAGTTAAATAAACAGCGTCAAAGAAAGGAAAAAACTTACAGGGAGTACGACGGAAGTCACCAGACCCCCATCGAGTGAATTCTCTAAAAGATCCATGCTGATACAGCGACATAGAAGAAGAGTCTCTCCATTGAGCCATTGACGACTACGGTGGCTGCGACTCCGTCCTGTCGTCCTCCCTCTCCTTGTAAAAATCCTTGCGGTCCCAAGGCAAAGGTTCAGGTGGCATCAAATCGCATGTGGCAGCACCAGCCAACAACACGCCACCATTTCCTTCTTTTTTCCCCCGAAATACCAAACACTAAAAAACTTGGCCCGTCTTGCCCTAACACCAAAAAAAAAAAAGGAAACCACCGGTTCTTACTAGGTTTTCTCACTTCCAAGACGAAAACAGCATCATTAAGGATAAATTCATGGCGCTTTTTTGTAAGGGAAACTTACCGAAACAGGATTTTGGCGGCGTCACCGAACCGGATCAAACTGCGTCGAAACGGGGGTGATATCCAGCTTCAAAGAAGTTATTCTCTGTTTCAATCATTAGAATTGAAAAGAGAGAGGAGAAGAGTGCATGTTCTCGGATTTTTTTAGGGTTTTCGGTCCAAGGCTTGTTTGGAAAGAAAATCTGTTGGGGCAGAGAAAGTGAGAACGTGTCGCCGATAAGGGACAAAGAAAGCCTTGAGACAGAAAGGCATCCGTATCTCAACCCTGCTATTAAACCAAATTTCAATCAACTTTCACGTCCGCCAAATTTAAATTAATAATAAAATAAATATTAAAAAACTTTATTTGATTTATTTTATTTTTTTTTTTAACTATTTTTGTAATTGTCATCTTGTTTTATCTTTTGGAAATGGACCCGCCCTTCGCGCCCTAATTATTCCTCCAAAGTTGCCCTTGAATTTAATTGAAAATTACTACTAAACCAAAAGGACTTCAGTTTTTCAGACACTGCATCATTTTGGACTGATTTACCCTCTCAAGATTTTCAGAATGACAATAATTGCGTGTCATGTTGTGGCAGCAGTGTATTTCTTTTAGAATTTTGCCTTTTTTTTAATCCATCTTCTAATTTATAATCTTACTAAATTACTTGTTACTTACAAAGGAAAAATATTTAAAAAAAATACCTAGAAAGAAAAATTATAATACATCATATTTTTTGAATTTGACTAAAAAATTAGAGAGTTGTAACATATTTTATTAATATATTTTAAAAAAAAATCAATAATTAATATAATGAATAAAAATGTGTGATAATATTTAAACAATACGTGAATTGGTTAAGAATTTGTTGATTCAATTCGCCAATATCAAATAATAATAGTAATCTAAAAACATTTGAGATAATCTTGCATTACACTTTGGAAAGTTATTGTTTCAAATTATTAAGAAATTGGCAACTAAGCTTACAAAAAATTGAGTTATTTCTTTAGTTTGATCGGTATATTTTAAAATTCGGAGTGATTTGATTTTAGCCTGAATTACTATTCAGTAACCAAAAAATTACTTAAATTTAATTATACATATTAAAATAAAAATATTTTTTAAAATATTTTAATTTTTTAACAATGATATAAACTTTCATATTTGAATAAGGAAAACAAAAAAAAAAAAAAAAGTCTAGTCATAATTTACAAGAAGTTTTGATGCCAATTTCTTTATTAATTTGTCGAACTTTTAGTTTTTCTTTAGTTCATCATATAGTGTTCATGAATCGGGTAACAATTTAAAATTTTTTTCAATTATTTGTCTAAACTTGAATTTAGCCTAACCTATAAGCTCAAATCACTATTAAACAAATATTAAAAACTATTTTTACATTACTATTTATATATTATTATAATATAATCTAAATAAAAACATATTTTTATTATATAAATAATAATTCAAATCAAGTCATGCCCAAATCATAAAATGAAATCTGAACACAATCTAATATAAATCAAATTTATTAAACTAAATAAATTATTCAACTTTTGAACTGATCTAATATCTTTCTGTATACATAATCTAATGCTTATACACTAAAATTTGTTATATTTGATTTTGTGCCATTTTTCTAAAAGGTGGTGGATTAGTTATCTATAGCAATTATAATTAGTTTTTTTGGGGAAAAAAAACGAAGGGTTGGAATTCTGAATATAATAACAAAGTTAAAATTTTATAGTGAACCAAATTTCCATGTATATTTCGTAATAGAGTAAAAAATTTCTCTCTTCAAGTTATTTTTAGTTTTTTTTTTAACATTATATTTAGTTCATTGTAATAGAAATTTTATTATAGTTATATTTCAACGTATTAAAGTAATGTCTATGTTTGATTCACAAAATTATTATTCTACGAAATAATCTATTACGGTATTATTTCGAAAAATCACTGAATAATCATTTCGAGTCTCCTCATTAAATAGCTATTTCAACCTTAGGCGGAATAAAAATTTATTTAGAGAATTTGAATCCTCTATTAGACAATGTTTTATTCCACTGAACTAAAATACTGCATACAATTATTCTATTTTATTTTATTTCTGCTCTAATCAACTCTCATAGAATATCTATTCTATTACAACTATATTTCATTATAGTGAATTAAACATAATGTAAATGTTTAATGAATTAGGAACCTTTCATTGACTTGTAAATTTGAAAGTTCGATCAGAATTGTCTTCACTGCATTGAAAATGTTATTATGGAAATGTTTTATTAAGCCTATTCATAGGTAAGAGTTTGTTTGGTTTTATAAGTTTAGTTTATATTGGGTCAAATTTAGGTAAGGTATTTTATAATTTAGATTAGCCCAATCTAACTCACGTTATGATTTATGTAATAAAAATTATAAATTTTAATATAAAAATAATTTTA
>JBBYHM010148525.1:24946-36731 GCA_038381775.1 Adansonia rubrostipa
ATTTAGATTAGCCCAATCTAACTCACGTTATGATTTATGTAATAAAAATTATAAATTTTAATATAAAAATAATTTTATAATTTTATAATATTATATTGAATATTGAAATGAATTTATGAGTTAACGCAAGCCCAATCCATTAGCACCTCTATTTGCAACACAAATAGATGTACTCTTTAATCGAACTCCTAAATGAAACCTAAACAATTAAATTTAAGTTAAAAAAAAAATCAAATCGAATCTATTCAATAAGAATAAGATTTAAATTTTATATATTTTGCATTTTAATTTTTTTAATAAGCAATAAGATTTAAATAATTAACATTTTACCTTTATATTAAACAATCATCATTAAAGACTTATTTGGATCTCACCGCATTGGAGCAAAGGTGGGCAATTTTCCTCATCGATTGTCACCTCGGTGGGTTGTGTTCACTCCACTGGCCCCTTCAACAGGGGTCCAAAAGGAGAAATCCCCCTTTACCCAATCCACTTTTTCATTTAATTTTTAATTTTTTAATATTTAATATTTAATTATATTAATTTATTTTTAACATAAATAATCTTTTAATTATTTTTATTTATTATTTAATATAACTATTACTTTTTATTATTTAATATAAGTATAATTTTACTAAATAGATATAATATTAATAATTTTAATTATTATTCAAAATAAATGTAATTTTAATTTATATTTTATTATTTAATATGAATATAATTTTTAATTGTTTATTCTATATATATGCATAATTTAATATAATATCTTTAATAATCATTTTTTTCATTTTACCACCATCATTATGATTGAATCTAAATACATATCTCACCACTAATTTAAATCTTAATATTATAATAATTAATATTATCAATATTACTATTTTTAATTTCTCTGTTCATCTAAATGGAGCCTGCATCAACTGTACGGGGGTTGCTTTGCTGTTATTGCAGAGTTCATTGCCTTAATGTCTTAGTTTTCCGCTTGTGATTCTTGATGCAATTATTTAATTAAATTGATTGATTCAATAGATTGTATTGACTGGACAAATAATAAAATATTCTTACCATTTTGACCTCCAATTTATTTTTAACCTTGCTTAGGATCCACTCGTCAAGCCCCATGACTTCCAACTTTACTTTTTATTGACACTTTAGTCTCCAAATATATATATATATATATATATATATATATATATATAAGCAACTATAATCAAAGTGGGCTTAAGATTAAATGTGAGGTAAAACTCAACCATGAGGGACCATAGAGCCAAAAAGATTATTATTCGCTATAATTTTACATAGCTTTTGACCTAATAATAGTAATTTTTTTTAATGGGCAAATCACTTAATTTTTACTCAAGATATAAAGCACTTAATTATATTATAATAAAACTTTTTTGGGGGGGTAAATTTGGGGAAGGGTAATTATCAACCTTAAAAAAGCATGGGAAATTGAGAAAATCTGGTAAACTCAATATTACACATAAAAACTCCTAAAATACTACTATGGCATTACTTCTTGAAACTAAGAAATTCTACATTTGACAAATTCTTTTCGGTGAGGATATTTATTTTCTTATAACATTTTTCAGGCTATTTATAAGCATATCAAATAAAATTATTAAAGTTATAAAGTCAACGCATTCAAATATATATTTTTTAATTTGTCATGAAACCAATTTTTATATGTAAGCATATGATAATTGTTGATCACCTACAAGCACGTGATTCATTAACACAGTACAAAAGGTTCAAATCCGAACTTCAATCATAGAAAATATAGAATCGTAGTTAATCAATGATATAGCTAAATGATTAAAAAAAATTTTGCAATTCCTAATTGAAAATTAATTTTGATAGAAATTTATGAGATGGAAGAGATTTATTTTCTCCTATTTTATAATTTAAGATTCTTACAATGGTATTTGGTACGAGTTTTTTTCGTGGTTAATTTGGAAATCTTACAAGACAAAAATATTAGAATATCACTAAAAGAGCAATTAGATTATTTCTTCAAAGATCATTTGAATTTCAAAAAAAATTTTATCATCGAGGGAAGTTGATCTTCGTAATCATTTTATGATAAATTTACTTTCAAAGTGATATCCATTGCAATATATTTCTCTCAAATATCTAATTTTTGTAAGCAAATATATGCTTTTAATTTTTACACAAGACCATTATTGTGATCCTCAAATATAAGCACGCCATTGACTTTAAATTGTACTCATTAAAACTAGTTCATATTTTACAATTTTTTAATGAGTTTTTATATTATAAATCGTCACTTTCTTTTAAACAATCTTATTATTAATAACAAAGTCATTTTATTTGCTTTATATTCAAAGACCTTTTTTGTGCAATACTAAATACAGTAACTTATAATATTTCTCTAAATACAATAATTAAGATCTTTAGTGACCAAATCACTTTTATAATCTTATATCTTGATAATTAAACCACGATGATTTTATAAATTGATTTCAAATGTTACATATATATATATATCTATATATAAAGGTAATAGGATTCAACTTTTTTAAAATATATATATATATATATATATTCAATTTAAATATATATAAAAGCAATAGGATTCAACTTTTTAATTGCTACAATGTGTGGGCAAATTTTAAATTCTTGAAATGTTGCCTGTATTCTTGCAAAACAAACATTTGTTTTACAAACTCAAGAGACTAAGAATATGGTGGCTTTGGTTTTAAACATCCCTTTAAACTCGATAAGTTTGGATACGATATAATTACGTAACATTAAAAATAATATAAATACGATATAAATATATGATTATATCAAAATATATATAATATAAATTATTATTAAATTTTTATAAATATATAATATTTTAAACATAATTATAATACTTATGAATACGAAGCGGGATGTCATCTTTGTTTATTCCTTCCTTTTTCCAAAAGCAAGCAATTAAAAATCGTCAAAATATAGTTTATATATATATATATATATATATATATATATATATTGTAAAATCCTTTGGCTCAGCTTGAAAAGAAACGAAGAATGAATTTGGACTATGAAGTGCGAAGCAATCCATTCCGTCTTACATTCAAAGTAATAGGTACTGTATCAGTAGGTTTATTGTTTTTATTTTGATATTAATATATATTGGTATCCTTATATTTTAATATATCATTTCGAGTTTATCAAATTTTAAATATTTTAATTTTTATATATATATATGAAAAATATTTTTAAATATAAACTAAATAAATTTTATATATCAAATACTCATCAATTTTATATAATATTTTTAAAAAATTTTATCAAATATAAAAAGATTAATATCAGTCTAAGTAGTTAGGCCGAAACTTTTTAATGATTATCAAATTTACGAGTAATTATATCTAATATTCGTAAAATTTATAAGTAATTTTATTTAATATTCATCAAATTTATGAGCAATTATATCTAATTTATCAAATTTATGAGTAATTTTATTTAATATTTATTAAATTTATAAGTAATTATGTCTAATTCATCAAATTTATGATTAATATCTATCTACTTTTTCTTTTAGAAGATTATGTTAAATACCGATCGTTATAACTATTTTCGAGCAATATAAACGAGACAAACTAGTACCTACCGATACCATCAATAGCTAATACCAAAATTGAAACGATATAAAAAATTATCAATACCAATTTACTTAAAAATCAATACATATCGATCGATATCAATGGTACTGATACATTGCCAATAACCATACATTTGAATTCTTGGTCAAGTCACAAAATTTCTTTTTTATCCTTCTTACACGTCAATGGTAAAATTTTAAATTTAAAAAATAATATTAAAATAATATCAAACCTATCTTTTTATTATTTTATTTTTTAACCATGTATAATGCTATACACAATATTTTTTTTTAATTTCGTGGCTGAAATTTAAAAACTTAACAATACGTATGATGTTTTACTTTTTTTTTGGCAAAATCATATTTTTTTAAAAAAAATTTTTGAAAAGAAATTTTTTTTTTGATTAATTGAAGAGAAAGTCTTGGTTATCACTTTAAAATAGATTTAGTAATTTATGTATCTGTATTATATTTATATATTTTATAATATCATAAAAATATTTAAAATTTTTTATATTTATATTAATTTTTATCTATTTATAATTTATATTACATAAATTTTAAAAATATATATCATATCATACTTTATTTTATCAATATAATATTTATATAATTATATCTTAATAGTCGCTTACTTTAAGGGAGCGCCATCACAAAATTACCATTTGAAAAGAAAATAATAATGCGCAAAGATATTATTCCCTTCCCAAATTGACTCCGTTGGATTTGCGTTTGACTTTTTAGTCATTTGAATTTTAATAAAGAGTTAGGTTATCAAATCTATTTATACAGAAAAATTTATTTAAATTATTAAATATATTAAGAATAATATTTTAAATAGTTAAATATTTTTTTCATGATTTTAATATTATCATAATAATTATATTTTAATAATTAAAATTAATTAATAAATAAGATTAATTTGATTCATATATTATTAATTAATAAATGATATCAATTGAAAATAAAAATATGCATGTACTTTAATTTAATAAATAAAATTTATAATAATTAAAATTAATTAATTCATCACATGCATGTAAGTAGTTGGATTGAGAATAAATTTAAAAAAGATGAAATTCATGTTTCTAATAACAAAATTCATTCACTTAATCTTAATAAATATAATTTATAATTATTGTAATTAATAAATTTATCATTAATATCACTTACACATAACTCAATGGTTGGATTGAGAATAAATTTAAGTAATATAAATGTTATTTAATTACTCTTAATAACTTGATTTGATTATTGATTCTATAACTCTAATTAATTATTCAAATTAATTTATTAATAATAATATCCATTGATAATATAATTTTATATGTAACTCAAGTAATTATATTGAAAAATAATTAAGTAATAGGAATTCAATAACCTCTCGTTATATATCACTTAAATTTATTTTTAACGATATAAATTTTATTTAATTAATCTTCATAACATGATTTAATTATTGATAATAATAATGTGATTTAAAATATAAAATGTATACAAACCCATGCAATGCACAAGTATCATACCTAGTTTAGAATGAATAAGTGATGTTAGACAAATAAATAATATCTTTTGTTTGAAGTTTAAATCCAAGAGTCATATTTTGATGCATTATCAATAAAGTTCTTATTCTACGATAGAATTAAGAGATTTTTAATTTTTTTATTTTTTTAAAATAATTTTTGTGTTAAACTAAATCAGTTTTATACATTTTAATAATTTTTTTATGATTTATATTTATTTAATCAGATCATCCTATTTCATCATCTATTAATGTAAATCATGCTTGATTCATTTTGAGTAAATAAAAAATATCTAAGTATTTATTCGATGTAAAAAAATTAAAACCGTTAAATATATATTGAAATAAAAATACTAGTATTTTAGATCGATATGGTTAGAATATCAAATCGATTCGAAACTTTACATGTATAACGAGTAAAATTATATTTCTCAAATTAAGTCAATTTGTTAATATATTAACCGTATATAAAGTTATGAAAGTATATAAAATTAGTTTAGTTTTACATGGATGTAAGTAGATCCTTCTTCTTTTAAAAATAATTTAAAATTGTATTAATCCTATTTTAGAGATTAAAATATTTATTGATGGCAGATAAGATAATTTATCTTAAATTTACCTCTTAAAAAATGATGATTTTCTGCTCAAATATTTCGTTCAATTTGTTAGTACATGTTCGGTCTATTGGATGAGTAGAGTTTATATTCAGATCTCCAAAAGCATAAATTCGGTAAAAAAAATTTTAACATAATTACATGAAAAAAGTGAAAATTATTTAGCAATTTAATGAATCATAATAAATTATGATAATTGACAAAATGTATTTCGTCATATTATTTCATACTGAAAAAGAAAAGCCTATTATTTATTTTCTTTTTTCTTGTTGAATAATTAAAGTCTTTAATTTATATTTTTCCTATAGTAAAATAAAATGAATTTGAAAAAGATCAAGGGTGTACGTGTAAATCCAAGCGTTGCTCACCTACCAGGCCTAACATGCCTAAATTAGGTTGGACTTTAAATTAATTTTTTTTATTTTTAAGCGAATTTCATTGAACAAAAATTATTATTAAATATTAAAAATATATTTTTTAAAATTTAATTATAAAATATATAAATATTAATATAAAAATATTTTAATATTTTAATAAATTTTTTATAATAAAAAATTTATAAATCAAATAAATTAAAACAAAATTTAATATGTAAATTTAAATTCAATCTCAAATATTTTTTTAATTTTTAATTAATAAAAAACTTTAAATAAAAAATTTATTTAAATCAATAATTCAATTTGATTAATAAATATTTTTACTATAAGCATTTGTTTTCGTTTAATTTTTACACTCTCTTTAAAAAAAATAAAAAATAAAAATATAAAACTCAATTTAATTAATTTATATAATATTTTTAAAAATAAATTTTTATTTTACATTTAAAAATTATTAAAAAAAAGTCAAATTCAAAACGACAAAAGGTGGCCCACCTCCGCTTCGAGGCACATGCAAGCGATCCCACTTTGGGAGGAATGTTCTAGGCAAACACGTGTAAAATCTGTCGCACGTGCCGTCCCTCCATTTCCAAGTATCGAACGTGCACGCCCCAAAAAGCAGCGCGTGCTAAAACGTAGGCTGACGTGGCGAATATAAGGCGGCATCTTCGACGCCCGTCGGCTGCAAGCAAAATGCCGATTCTTTCATTTTTTTTTTAATTTTTACCCTTACAAATTTAAAAGTGTTTTGATATTTTATAATTTCCTATCGCTACCATTTACATAAAAAATTATTTTATAATATTATATTAAAAATTCATTTAATAAATATTTATAAACTTCCGTTAATATTTTTTTATAAAATTATTTATATTTAATAAATTATTTTCATGAAAATAAAAAAAATATCGTAAGAATTATACTTTTTTTCTCATTTTTTGGACTCTTAATCAGTAATTATAAGCATTAGTTAATATTTTATGTACTTGCAATGATATAAAAATAGATCAAATATTATATTTGTGCTATTTTAGTCCTTGATTTAATTGGTTCAACTTTTAAATTAAGTTATTCAATTAAAAATATAATTTTAATATTAAATAAAAATTAAATATAATAAATAAATAATAAAATTTTATCTTAATAGTATGACTTTTAATTATAACTCAGAGACTAAAGATGTAAATTCTCATCACCTACAAAAAAATAATAAAAATAACATAAATTATTTTTTTATTTAACCTGATTTTATTAGTTTAATTTGATAATTTATTGATTCCTTAAATTACTGTTTATTTTAGATGAATTTAGGATAAACCTCCAATTGTTGGTTGAATTGATTCGATCTATTTGATTTTTTAATATTGCATATTAATTAAATATTTTATTAATGTTATAAGTGAATTTAAATTGTTGATATGCGTTCATTCAAAATATACGTAAAAAAATTAATTATATAAATATTAAATGGATAAACATTTTACTTTTTAAATTTATTTAAAAATTAAATTTAATCGTTAATATATAAAATAATAATTACTTTATTTTAATTCATTATCTATTATAATTATTCGATGTTGATTTTTTTATTCTTTCAAAAAATGAATGCATTCAATAAAGGATAGTGCCATTTAATTATCTATTTTTATTTTTTTTAAAAGAGAGAAACATTTTTAATTTAATGGATACTTTTCTTAACCTTTTAATTCACTCTAATAATATTCCAAAACTTTGAACTCAAATTTTCTAATATGAGAAAATACACTTTTTTTTATTCGCTTGCTTAAATCCATTATTATTCTTAGTAATATATTTAAAATTTATCGGATTTAGCAAGATGACATGTAATATTGGATATAATAAAAAATACTTATTGATTTTTAAATCACGTTTATAAAATTTAAAAATTTTATGATAATATTTAAAAAATGGACTTTGTGTATATTAAAGAAAATGCTAACCAATAACTAATGGTATGGATTAAAATGATATTTAAAAAATAAAAGTACAATTAATGCAACATTTTTCCAAGTGATCACACAATTTATTGTTGGGTTTTATACTTTATATTTTCTACCATTTTTTGACCTCTTTTTAATAATCTCTTTAATTCTAAAAATATGGGATTAAGGTTTGATGTGCAACAACGACAAGAGGCTTGATTTTTTGTATTAAAAAAATTGGTTACTATTTAAATTTTATCGAATTTTAAACATAAAGTAACAAAATTGATAAAAAAAAGGTTATCATTTCATTAAAAAAATATTTTGTCAAATCTTTCAATTAAATTACTTTTTGTTTAAAAATAAATCATTTATATTAACAAAATATTTCAAGAAGTATTTTAATATCATTATTTTTATCTAAAAATCTAATAAAGTTAAAGTAGAGATAAAATTTAATATTGAATTATACTATAGTTGTTGGGAATAATTGCACTGCACAAACACAGAAATTAATACAATAATAACCTGGTAGAAGATAAATTATACGAAAATTATAAATACAAAATACCGATTTTGTTAAAGAGAAAATTATAGGGCATAAACCAAATTGACCCAAGGTTTAAAACCTCTGATCAAAAGATGATTATCGCATGTTTATTGTGTTTGACAATTTCGTTGCAATTCATCTCTAGGTCTTTCAATTTTGTTGTAGTTAGAAGCAAAATAACAGCAATTAAACGAACTGTCTGATGTATACTATATTTCTCTTAGATGACAATAGCAAAAATTGAAAACTAGGGGAAATTAGATAGTTTTTCGGACAAACTAAATTGATTGAACAGTTTCGGATAGAACCTAAGTTAAAACTGTTTGAGATAGTTTTTGACACAATTGAAATTGTTTTGGATAAATACACAAACCGATTTGGACATATTTTTAAAGATCAAAATCGAAACTGTTCAAACAATGTCTTAATTAGACAAGCATGGCCAAGTTAGGTTTGGCTCAAAACTTTTAAAGGGTTGGGTTAAAAAATAAGATCAAGTCAACTTTTAACTCAAACCTAAATCTAAGTCTAGGCCCACCTAGCTCAACATGTGCATGTGTTTTTCCCAAGCTTGTTTAGACCTTAACCATCCAAAGTTTGGGTGCCTCTTTAGCTTAATCCCACGTTGAAACTAAGTTTATATATACTACTTACATAAGCGTTAACTTTTCAAGATGGAATTGCATATCACCTAACATCACCAATCAAATTCTTCCTCTTCAAGTTAATTTAATTAGACCAATTTTTCATTTATTATGGATATCAATTATGTAATATATTCTTATATTATGCATCTACGTACGACAATCTACATATACTATATGACAATTTTTGTATATATATAGGTATATATATTTCATATTTATACACATTCAATTTAGCATTGATATCTAATAATAGTAACAAACACTTTAATCCCAAAATAAAATTGATATTTTATCAGGCTAAAACAATTTTTCAGATAAATCAAATTTATCCTTTCTGATTCATCTTTTCATGTCTTTATTGTCCCACCCACCTAGATAAAGCTAAAATAAAAACTTGGTAAATCCAACTAGACATATTTAAAGGCAGGATAGTTAATTTGGCTTGTTTTGGGCATAATTGGGATATAAAATTTTGTAATTTTATTTAATCCTATTCAAATCATTATTCATCTAATTAAAAAATAATTTTATATTTAAATTTAATTATAAAATATATAAATATTAATATAAAATAATATTTTTTATTTTTTAACCAAATCTAACTTAAATAAAATTTAAATGCAATTTTATTAAATCTCAGTCGTAAACAAATCTAATTTTTTGTTAAAGCTAGATTAGTATGCAAGTCAGGGAAAGTGTGAAATATTGCATGACAAAGAAAATAATTATTAAATAAACAAAAATTCATTACTTTCCAATAGATTTTTGGCAAGTAATCTCAATAATATCAGCTGCAATGAAAGCTGTGCAACTCTTAGCTTGTATATAACGTGTCTCAATACAACTAATTGCAATTTTGCTCGGGTCTTTTATTTTTTTTTAAATTAGTTATGCAATTATCTTAAATTGAATGATATAATAATAATAATAATAATAATAATAATAGTATTAATAAATTAAAATTATTATTTTTAAATATAACTGTGCATTATACTTATTCATGTAATTTGAGTCGGCTGCACATTGAATACTCATGGATGAACATCCATTTTTGATTTTGGAAGAGGAAGGTTTTAACATGATGCAAAAACGTGGGATGCCTGAATGGAAAAAATATCACATAATACTATTAAGAAGGATTATATGCAAGTCTATAAAGTAGAAAAAAGAACTTGAAGGCATTATCGAGGAATGTTAGCAAGATTAGTTTGACAACTGATTTGTAAAAGTCAGGTAATTAAAAGATCGAGTACATGGTCTTCACAACAAACCTTGTAGATTCTAATTGGAAATTGTAGAAACATGTCATAAGCTTCGTTCACATACCTCTTCTTTGCCCTCCTATTAATATTGTTGATTGTATTTTTAACTGTTTGAGGAAATGGGAAATTGAAAACAAGGTGTTTACGATCTCTATTGACAATGCTTCAAGCAATGATATGGCTATTAGAATTCTTAAGGACGTATTTTCAAGAAACAAAATGTTGTTTTGTGGAGGAAAATTATTTCATGTTTGATGCTGCGCACACATTTTAAATCTCATGGTTCAAGATGGTATTTCTGGGATTAAGCATGTGATTGAAGATATACATGAAAGTGTTAGCTTTATTAATCAAAATAAGGAATATTTGTTCTATTCCATTAGTAATAAGGGAAGAATTTGGCTCAGAAGAAAAAAAAAAAAGCAGAATATTTGATGGAAGAATGGGGGACACTTTTGAACAACCTGTTATAATAGGAAAACCTTATATCTTGAAATTAATTCATCAAGTTGATGATAAAATACATGGGCATTCCAGTGAACATTATGCACTTGTTACACAACAACCTCTTAGAGAAAGGTCCAAGCGAGGAGGACAATGGGTAGAAGAAATGGAGGTTTAGGCTTTAGAGGGATTTAGTGTTGCTCATATTTTACAAGAAATGCTTACTTATAAACCTGATCATATTAGAGCTCGCCAATAAATATTTTGTACTACAATCATTGGAGGTACAATACCTAAACTTGAAGATGCTCTAGAATCTTTTCGATTGCTTGTTCGAGAATTACAATCTTTGGCTCTGGAATTGAATCATTTCCTTGTATCTGAGAAGAACTTCCAGCTTAATAGGAAGGAAGCTTAATCGGAATGAATCAAAATTTTTCTTCTATGATTGATCGATATAATTAGACTTGACTCTATTAACTAGTTATTTTTTCTTTTAGGGGGTGTATTATATTACAATTACAGTAAACCATTTACAGTCAACTATAACGAATCTTTTATCTTGTTATCTTAAATACGTTGTCCTGGGAGGATAGCAGGAATCGAACCCGCGTTTTCTCCTTGGCAAAGAAAAATTTTACCATTCGACTATATCCGCATTTTCGTTCTTGATTCTTAATACGAAAAATATTTAGTTAAAGCTAGGATGGATACTTTCTTCAGTTCAGAGCACTTTTATCAAATTCCACTACTAAACCAATTAACAATCTAAATTATATAACAATTCAAATGATTATCAATTAGTCAAAT
>JBBYHM010149497.1:0-36655 GCA_038381775.1 Adansonia rubrostipa
TAACGGGTGATGTGTTTGCATTTTAGATCTTAGTGGCATTTTGCTAGTGGCGTTTCACTTAAAAATGCTGCCAATTATCATGTTATTTTAAAAGGTGAGGCGTTTCTACCACAAACACTGCTAAAAATTAATTTAGTGACGTTTGTCAGGAGAAAACACTGCTAAAAATTGATTTAGCACTCTTGTCAAGAGAAAACGCAGCTAAACAATATCAATTATTGGCATTTGGAATTAAAATCATCGCTAAATTATTCTAAAATTACGCGATTTATTTGATTATTATAGTTTAATGAACGTTATACCTTAAGAAGAGCCCACTGCTAGTTCCTAATCTAGTATGAGTAGAAGGTGAAGAGATTATGGACATGGTTATTTATTCCAAATAAAAATTTAAAAGGAAGAGGGTGTAAAATTTATTTAATAAAGGCAAATCAGAGTTGGAAAGATATTTAAAGGACAAGATAGAGGCGGCTGGTAAGATATTTGATGTACTAGGTTGACGGAAGAATAAAACTAGGACTTATCCTATACTTTTTTTAATGGCTCAAGATATTTTGGCCATTCTTGTGTCTACAGTAACTTTGGAATCTTCCTTCAGCACCATAGTTTGTGCTCTTAATCAGTTTCATAGTTCTTTGACTCCAAAAATTATTGAGTGCCTTATTATGCACAAAAAAGGATAAAATCTTCACTTGTACCAATTAAGAAAGAGAAAATTAAGGATTTGGAAGACTCTGAAAGTGGTAAGTTAGTTTACAAATAGTATGTCACTGTACTTCATTTGATTATTGTTATCAGTGATTTATTAAGCTTTTTAATATATTTTGACTTGTAATAGGCTTTATGGATTTGGGAGATTGACCAAAGTGCCCTTTAACTTTAAAAAGAATTATCAAAATAATGTTATTTTAAAATTATTTACCAAAATAATATTGTTTTGCTCGCGTGAAATTTTGACCGATTAAAACTAGTGGAAAATATTAAAGTGCTTAATGCTTTCTTTATAACATAAAGGGTCAATAGCCCTTTAAGCATTAACAATTTTCTTTTATTTCCCTTTTTCCAATTTATTATTTCATAATTTTTTACTCAGTCAATGTATTTTATTATTAAAATATCTAAAATTATCCTATAGATATCTAAAAAAAATTAGAATATAAAATTATGTAAAATTAATTTTTTATGCTTAAGGAACTGTTGTATTTTAATACAAAAATGTCAATATACATTTTTCTTTGAGACTTAGTATTTCACAATTTGTCATCTCATTAAATGCATTTTATTATTAAAATATCTAAAATTATATGGTAAATATTTAAAAATTTTCAAAATCTAAAATTATGTAAAATGAATTTTTTACTCTAAAAACTGTCATATTTTAATACTAAAGTGCCAATTTATGTTGTTCTTTGAGAATTATTATTTAGTAATTTTTAAACCAGGAAAAAGCATTTTACTATTAAAATATCTAAAATTATCTCGCAAATACTTTAAAATTTTTAAAATCTAAAATTATGTAAAAAATTGTTTTTGGCTTGAATTACAGTCATATTTTAATACAAAAATGTGAATTAATGTTTTTATTTGAGACCAATTATGAATGTTTATTGGATAAAAAAATTAAAAAGTAATAAGTCTCAAATAAAAATGTAAATTGATAGTTTCGTATTAAAATACGATAGTTTCTCAAGCCAAAAAAAAATTGTTTTACGTAATTTTAGATTTTAAAAATTTTTAAATATTCATTAGATATTTTTTAGATATTTTAATAATAAAATGCATTTGCCTGGTTTAAAAATTACAAAATAATAAGTCTCAAAGAAAAATGTAAATTGGCACTTTTGTATTAAAATACGACAGTTTGTTAAGTGTAAAAAATTTGATTTACATAATTTTAGATTTCAAAAAATTTTAAATATTTACCATATAATTTTATATATTCTAATAATAAAATGCATTTACCGGGTCAACAAATTGCGAAATAATAAGTCTTAAAGAAAAATGTATATTGGTGTTTTTATATTGAAATCAATAGTTTCTTGAGCATAAAAAATCAATTTTATATAATTTTAGATTTTAATTTTTTTAAGTATTTACTAGATAATTTTAAATAGTTTAATAGTAAAATACATTTGTTGAGTAAAAAATTATGAAATAATAAATTGAAGATGGGAAAAAAAGAGAAAATTATCAATGTTTAAAGGTTTGTTGACTCTTTATGTTATAAAGAAAGTGCCAAGCACTTTAGTGTTTCCCACCAATTTTAACTAGTCAAAATGCCACGCTAACAAAACAACATTATTTTGGTAAATAGTTTCAAAATAACATTATTTTGATAATGAGTTTTAAAATTAAGGTACTTTAGTCAATCTCCCTTATGGATTTATTCAGTAATGAAGCAATGATGGTTATTAATGACTGACTTTGTAAATGAACTCCTACAAGGTAATTAAGAAATTAATAGCAATTTTTATCATGATAACATCTATTATGATTCATTTTCCTAATTGTTAGGGGTAGGGTTAGGGGTGTAATTGACCTAACCTAAGCTAAACCATAAGAAGCTCAAGCTTGACTTGAAATTTAAGACTTAAGCTCAACTGAGTTTTACCTTTAAAGCTCAACTTTAAAATAAAAATGAACTACTTAAGGTTGCTTGATTAGGCTCATTTACCTAGTAAAAATGAGCTTGATTCCTATGCCTGACTTCAAGCTTAACTAATTGTACTTAAGCTCGAGTTTAAATCCAAAATTAAGATTTTTCAATACTAATTAAATATAACAAAGCTTGATTAAACTCGCATACTTAATTTTAGCATTAGGATAATCAAATTCAACTCATTTGATAGCTCGAGCTACGCGAGTTCAAGCTCTGCTCAATGTCATAACATGCCAAATGTAAATTCAACCACTAAACATAAAAGGTCGGAGTTGCCACTAATCTTTTTTAAAGATCTGATTAGATTACCTATATGAATATATTCTTTTTAAGGTTATCCTAAGCTTAACTGAGGCACCCTAAAAGAATTGGTTCTGGTCTATGTTTAGAATTAGATTCGAGAGTTTGATTTTGTGTGGGGAAGGATCAGCACCCCCACAACATCTGTCACAAAGACAATACCTAATTAGCCTAATGTTGAACTAAAGGTCCTATATTTTAAAAAGTCTTGATTTATTAATAAAATATTTAAGCACCACAAATATTTTCTAAAGAATTCTCCATGATACTGGTGGAATGCTTGAGAAAAATCTTCTCACCTCAAGATTATCTAAGGAAATCCATTTGCTTTCTTAAATTGACCCTATCATTGGATCCATTCAATATTTCATGAAAAAATTAAAAAAAAGATCTAAATTTTATCTAAACATCTAATTTATTTATTATTAATCAAAATTTAAATATAGGAAATATTTTCCAAGGAATTAAACATCTAATTTATTTATTATTAATCAAAATTTAAATATAGGAAATATTTTCTAAGGAATTCTTCATCATACTGGTGGAATTCTGAGAAGTATATCCTCACATCAAGAGTATTCAAAGGAATCTATTTGCTCCCTTGAAGTGACTTCGTCGTCAGATTCATTTTATTATTTTATGCATAGAAGCATAAAACTAAACCTTTATTCCAATTTAATTAATTTTTTTAGTTATAAAAAATTAACCAAGACCTTTAATATTGAAAACTCTAGACTAAACTCTCCATCGTACTGGTGGAATTTAGGCGAAATTTTCTCACCTAGGAAATTCTTAGAAGTTAATCATTTACGATTTCTTTGAATTCCATCATAAAAAAAAAATCTCAATTAATTTCAATTAAAATTTATTTTTAAAGTAAGAGCAAATTATTATAGAACCTTTTTGAAGTGAATTATTAATAATATATTATAATTAATAATATTTATCCAAGTAAGACAATCAAATAAGATAAATAAAAGAAATTCATATCATATAATCATAAATGATGAATAAAAATCAATTTACTATAAAAAGTCAATTATTCAAAAAAATTTAGTAATAATATCAAAGAGATAACAATATATATTAAAAAAAAGGAATATAGATATATACACATATATATAATGAATAGAATATCAGAGCTTAAAAAAATTAATAGTAAAAAAAATTAAAGGTAAAAAAATGTTGAACACATGGATCGGGACCCACGTAAATCATGTTGGGACTTGGTATTGGTTCATTTAAACTTTTTTTTTTATTTCACTTGCCATCTGTTCCTTTTAAAGAAAGAAAATAAACTTGCAACTTTCAACCTTTTATAGCACCAAAATCGACGTACGAAGATGGGAAATTCATTCATCACCAGAAACTTCAAGTTTCACAGTTTCTCATCGTCGAAGAATGAAAACTCTAATTTTTTTAAGAAAATTTTGATATTTTTAAATAATAAAAAAATAGAGAAAGGTGTAAAATTACCTTAAAAATAGATTGCTAGCTTCCTTGCAAACCTGAGACTCCCAATTTTTTTAATAGTATGTTTCCTTTTTTTTTTTTTGTGTTTAGATATGAATTTTTAGGTCCTATTATAGCACTAGCTAGGAGACGAAGAATTAATGATGAAATCAAAATCCCTAATTCCCTTTCCAAAATTTTGGATTCAAATCCCACAATTTTAGCTATGTCAACTCTAATTTTACAAATTTTTGGCAATTTGATTTTACTGATTCTTGACCAATCTTTATCTCAATTCAATCTTGATAGATTTGGTCAGCAATTTCAACCTTTCTTTTTTCTGTAGGATATGGGCTTTCTCATGACCAAATAATATTCTGGTTTGATCCTCCACATTTATACTTGAAACTTGGATTATGAAACTCGAGTCTAAAATTGAGTGTCTACAGCTACCCCTCTTTATGCAGTTGCTGTAGAACAAGAAGTGCGCAAGATGTAGACACCCGCAACTTAGACTTTATTGCAATCACTGGCCTTTTAGGAAATTTTCTTTCAACCAGGCGCAAACTTTTTCAAAAAATTATCAAATGAGAAAATTTCTCCAACGAGGCTTCAATCTTTAAAAATTTGAAATAACTCTTCTACCGAGGCTTTAACTTTAAAAATTTGAAATAACTCCTCCACTGAGGCTTTAACTTTAAAAACTTAAAAATCCTCTGCAGTGGCTTCAACTTTAAAAATTTGAAATAAGCCTCCACCAAGGCTTCAACATTAAAAATTTTCCAAACAAGAAAACTTCTATACTGAGGCATCAACTTTAAAAATTTGAAATAACTCATCCACCAAGGCTTTAACTTTAAACATCCTTCAAATGAGAAACTCCTCTATCGAGGCTTTGACTTTAAAAACTTAACTAAGCAAATCTGATACTGATGAAAAATCACTCTTAAAAATCAAATCTTTGCTTAAGATGTTATGAATGCTGTGAACAAAATGCAATGCATCTACAATGAAACATCATGATCATGAATCCAAACACTCGCTAAATCATGATAGCAAAAAGATTCTCAAGCTCATCACTTTGTCATTGATTCAGAAGTGTCTTTATTGTCTCATCAAATCTAATATTTCAACTTTCATTCTTCATTGATCATACTAACTTGCCCCATCTAAGCCTAATTGTACTTTTTATTTCCATAAATATCAACACTTCTATTTTATTACTTTTACTCTTATCCTTTCTAGCATGTAGTTCTTTATTTTTTTACCAAATTAATGAAAGAATCTTTCAGTAACATCTTCATTAACTTATCTTTGATAATTTCTAAGTCAACAATAAACAAAATGTAATTTCCTCAACAAGAATGTAGGAAAAGGTAAAGGGGAAAACAATGTAAATTAAGAAAAATAATTCTCTATTATTATGAGAAAAGAGAAAAAAGGAATAGAATTCAATAAAAATTCAAGTAAACCATTTCAAAGAAAATTACAAAGGAGAATCTACATAAGGTAATTGGTACTTAAATAATGAACATCAAAATGATATGATTAGTCCAATCCTTGACTTTTCCTTGAAAACTTGCTCGATTAATGGCCTCAACATTCTTCAAACTGGAATTTGCCCCTTATTATATGATCTTCAAATCGATATTGATTTTCAATGGCCTAAACTAGCTTTTTTAGGTTTTCAATTTCGAGGATTTTACCCCAATATGAAGGCTTCAAAAGATGTTGAATTTTATCTAAGCCATTTTTCTAGGTTTTTAGCTTAGATCCCACCAATAACTTAAACTGCCCTTGCGGGTTTTCAATTTAAGTTCTTTTTTTTCTTTTTTCTTTAAGCAAAATATTTTTTTGTAGCATCTGAATTGACAAGGTTTAGTAATTCATCCCATCCATTTCAGTCAAAATTAATGCCCTACCTGAAAAGGCATTTTTTACCTTATATGGATATTCCTAGTTCAGTGTCCATTTCCCTCGATGATCATGCTGATATGGAAGAATTCTCTTCAAGACCAATTCCTCTTATCAAAAGCTTCTAAGGCGGACTTTGTTATTGTGTGCTCGCATCATTCTCTTTTGATATAGTTGGCTATGACAAAGTGTAGCAAGCCTCTTTTTTTCAATGAGTTTTACCTACTCTTATCGTTCTCTTGTTTGTTTAGCTTCTTCCAGTTCAACCTCTTTCAATACCCTTAAAGATGGTATTTCCACCTCGATTGGTAATGCGACCTCTATCCTATGCGCCAAGGAAAATAGGGTTGCCCTAGTAGACGTACGCACTGACATTTTGTAATCATGAAAGGCAAAAGGCAACTTTTTATGCCAGTCGTTGTATGTTTCAGTCATCTTTTTCGTAATTCTCTTACCATTTTTGTCAGCTGCCTTAATCGCTTTATTCATCTTTGGACGATATGGTGCAAAATTTTAGTGTTTAATCTTAAACTATGTGCACACTTTTTTCATCATTGTGTTGTTCAAATTATGAGTATTATCTAAATGATTCTCTCTAGAAGCCAATATCGACATATAACTCTTTTTTGATGAATTTACAAATAAATGTTCATGTCATATTTGCATATGAGGATGCCTTTACCTATTTCATGAAATAGTCAATGATAACAAAAATGAACCTGTGTCCATTTGACGCTTTTAGAGTGATTGGTCCTATTACATCCATACCCCACATTGAGAAAGGCCATAGTGATGCCAAATTTGACATTTATGGCAATTCTGAGCAAAATCGATGTAATCATTCTCCATTGTTGACCAATAATAGCTTGCCCTCATAACTGGCCTTGTTATCATATGGCCACTAACATGTGCCTTACATGCCCCATCATGTACTTCTTCTATTATTCTCCTTGTTTTTGCTGTATTCACACATTTTAGAAGTACTTGATCTTGACTTCTTTTATATAGCACATCACCATCAAGGTAAAATCCATAGCTAACCTACGAATGAATTTTTTATCATTATCTATGCATTCTTAAGATACTACTGATGCTTAATATACCTCAAAACAGTGTATAGGCAAGTCTTTTATAGTCAACTCAATAGGTTAGATGTTAACATCGCTACCCATTTGGAACATTGAAGCCAATGTAGCAAGAGCATCAATGATTTAATTTTCTTTTTTAGAGAGATGTTGAAAGTAAACCTTTTTGAATTACTTAGCCAATCTTATCATATGCTTTTTGTATTGAACTGACTTCGAATCCTTTGTCTCCTATTCTCCTTGGAGTTGGTAAATAACCAAAGCTAAGTCTCCATACACATCTAACATATTAATCTATCAATTGCTACTTGTAAGCCCATAATGCAAGCTTCATATTCAGCCATATTATCATTGTAACAAAATCCAATCTAGCAGTGATGGAAAATAATTCCTATATGGGGATACTAAAATTGCCCCAATCCCATGCCCTAAAGCATTTGATGCTCCATCAAAATACATTTTTTATGTTTTCTCCTCACATCCTTCTTTATCTACTTGGAGTACTAATGTTAAATCTTCACCTGAAAAGTTAAACCTTCTAGGATCATAATCTTTGGCAACTCTATCAGTGAGGAATTCTGCTATTACAATCCTTTTTATAGCCTTTTGGGTCACATATATAATATCATATTTAGAAAGCATGATTTGCCATCTTGCTATCCTTCTTGACAAGGGTGGCTTTTCAAAAATATATTTTAAGGGATCTAACTTCACTATAAGCCATGTGGTATGGTATAGCATATATTGCCTAAGCCTATGAGCTGTCCAAGCAAACATTCAATATATTTTCTCTAGCAGTGAATACTTAGACTCGTAATCAATGAATTTTTTTCTGTGAAAATAAATGGCTTGCTTTTTTTTTACATTTTTCATCTAGCTGTCCTAGCACATATCCCATCGATCTATTCCATAATGTTAAATATAGAATAAAAGGTTTCCCCAAGACTAGCGGTACAAGAACAAGCAAATTTGATAAATAATCTTTGATCTTTTCAAAAGCTTCTTGATAATCTCAATTCCATTCACCTGTGTTGTTTTTGTGAAGAAGCTTAAAAATGGGATCACATTTAGACGTAAGTTGAAGATAAAACAAGCAATATAATTTAGCCTTCCTAGAAAATCTCTCGCCTTTTGTGTACTAAAAGGAGAAAAATTTTGTATGGCTCGTCTTTTATCAGGATCTACCTTAATCCCGCTTTTGCTGACTATGAAACCCAACAACTTCCCAAAGCTAACACCAAATTTACACTTGGCAGGATACAACTTGAGTTAAAATTTTTTTAGCCTTTTGAATAATTTTTTGAGGTGGTCTACGTGATTTTCTCTCTCATGGGACTAGGCTATCATATCATCAACACAAACCTTAATTTCTTTATGCATCATATTATGGAACAATGTCACCATTGCCTTTTGATAAGTTACTCTGGCATTCTTTACTCTAAAAGCATCCCTATAGCAAAACATTCCCTATATGGTCATAAAAGTAGTTTTCTCTTTGTCTTTAGGAGCCATCCTAACCTGATTATAACCTGAGAAATCATCCGTGAAAGAGAACAAAAAATATCTTGCAGTGTTATCTACAAAAGTCAATATGAAGTAAAGAAAAGTCCTGACCTGATTATCAAAATGTTCTCTTTTGGGCTTGCGCTATTTAGGTCTTGATAGTCCATGTACATTTGTACTTTCCTATCTTCTTTAGGTATTAGGACTATATTCGCTATCCATTCAGGATATTTGGCTACTTCTAGAAATCCTGCATCAAATTGCTTTTTAACCTTTTTTTTTATTTTTAATAGCATCTTGGGTTTCATGCGTCTTATCTTCTGTTGCACTGGTTTGCATTCATGCTTTAGAGGCAACTTATGCTTTACAATGTCGGCACTTAAACCTGGCATATCTTGATAAGAACATGCGAATAAATCTATAAATTCTTAAAATAATTCTTCAAGCCTTTGCCTATCATCAGATGAGAGTGATGTTCCCACTTTAACCTTTATTGTATTTTTTTCATCACCTAGATTAACCAGTTCCATAATTTTTTATGAGGTTCTGTGGATTTCTCCCCTTGTTCCACTAACCTTAACAAATTAAGTGATAAGGTGTCATCATCCAAGTCTTCTTCATTATCAAGTTCTCCAATATAAGCAAAGTTTTCAAAATCAAATATCAAATTATCATTATCATGATCGCCTGTATGTTCATCATTTGCAGACCTGAAATAGGTTGAAAATGTGTATAATAGTATATGTGCGATATGAAAATGAAATGAAATAGGATGAAGAGGAAATGTACTATAATGCATTTCGTTTATTATTGAAATTAAAAATGATAAAAGTAAATTAGCCCATACATAAGAAATTCCCTAATGTTCTCAGGCATGAACCATTAAGGAATAGATTATTAAGTAACTTTGGTAAAGATCCAAGAATAATAGGCAATTTCATTATCTTTTAACTTTTTGGTTTAGCACCGAAGGTATCGGATACACTAAGGGATCTTCTTGTCGACTTCTATTCTCCACCATATGAATTGATAAGTCCAAAAGAACTTCATTGATTTCTTCAATTGGTGTTTTTTTTTTGGTCTATTTAGGTTGATAAATCCTCTTGAACGAAAAGTTTCATACAAGTAAGGCCTAACTCATCTATTAGATCCCTGTGTATGGCTTATGTAATGAGCCATTCCTTCTCTTTTTTTATTCTCCACCATTTCTTCTCTCTTTTCCCATGTTGATCTATATTCCAATCCAATTTTTTCCTTATTCATTAGTATAATTGGCAAGTTTTCGATTCCTTGCAAATCTTTCCCCAATCTGGCTCCAACTTGCTAACCTTTCTTGATGGTTTGATTAAACAAAATCTAAGCTATTTTGGGCATGCCCGCTGCTTTAGAACCTTTACGTACATATGTTACATTGATGAACTTAAATAATCTAAAAAAAATTCTAAGGCTTCTTTAGTAGCTTCCACTTATGGGATCGACGACAATTGAATGACCAGTAAATCTTCATCTCTAAACACACAAAGTTGATTATTATCCATAACAAATTTGACTTTTTGATGCAATGATGAAGGGCCCCTACAGCATGAATCCATGGCTTCCCTAATAAGCAGTTATAGGATGGTGAAATGTCTATTACTTAAAATTTGACATTAAAAGTGCAAGGACCAATCTGTAAAGGGATCTTGATATCACCCAACACCTCTCTACGGGTTCTATCAAAAGCCCTTACCACCATACTACTGGCCTTTATGTAGGATATGTCAATAGTTAACTTGGTTAGTGTATTCATAGGCATGACATTGATCAAGGATCCATTGTCAATGAGCACCTTAGAGTACAAGTCTTACACCTTGTTATGATATGCAAGGCTTTAGTACTACTTCGTCCATCTGTGGGTATCTCATCATCATTGAAAGTTATGTAACTAGGGGTCACCAAACTGTCAGCAATATGGCTCACGTTTTCAATAGAGAGGTCATAAGTGACATAAGCATGAATCAATGCATTTCTATGGTGCTTAAAATTCAGCAACAATGATAATAGAGTGATACATGCTGGCATCTTATTTAATTGCTCCACTACACTATATTCGCTATGCTTAATCAGTTGCAAAAACTCAAAGCTTTTTTTTCTATTATAGGTTTCTAGTATTCCAAATCAGAGGTTTTTATTAGGTCTTTCTCACTTCCCAATTTTTCTTTTTTCTTTTTTAATTCTTCTTTTTGACCTTTCTCTGACATCCTGGCTAATGTGATCCAACCAATGCAAGGCAACGTAGATGATGTACCAAAGGACTTTTAAGTCTCGAGTGGACCTCTTACACGAGCTTGGGCTAAACAACTACAAAAAGATGTGCAAGGACTAATCAAGAAGCCATTCATACAAAAAGCTAAAGATGTAGATGTTATTTTAATTATTTTAAGTATCTATATCGGTGGCCCATGCTTTGGGACACTAGTTATTGGGCTTGGGGCTTTGTTTTGACATTTTAATTAGCCATCTAAAGGCCTAAACAAGTTTCACTAGTTAGGATACCTTAGGGTTTTATCTTTTAGCTATAAATAGTTTATTGCAATTATAAGACTGATTTTTTTAGTTTTTCTTTGGATAATTAATACAAGTAGTCTTTTTGGTAAGGCAAATTTCTTGGAATTCTTCTTTGGACTCCATCAGAACTTATCAAGGTTAGTTTAATCTTGTGGCATTCAACTTTTGATATTCTTGGTTTGCAATTGATGCTAAAGCATTAGATCAAGTTTTCAATTCCTTTGGTATTCTTGGTTTGTGTTTTGTATTTAAATTGTTCGATTCAAGAATCCTATTTTAGTTTCTTATTATTTTTTGAGTTTCTAGTCTTTGATCCAAAGTGTTATTCAGGGGTTTTAGGACATCATTCTTGGGATTTTCGCATCTTTTAGTATCAGAGCTTTGGTTTAGATTAAGTGATCTAACTCTAATTTCTTTTATCAAGTTGCTCTTTTCTTGATTAGCCTCTTAATTATTGCTAATCATTAGTTTACTATTTTAAAAAAAAGAAAAAAAGTAAAAAACAGAGGTGGCAAAAAAAGGTTGGATGCACCAGTAAAGAGGCAATTTGTGTTTTGAAAATTTAGGAGAGTTTAATCTGATTTTACCGCCTTAGATTGACCAGATTTTGTTCTTTCTTTTTCTAATATCTTGGTAGTATCCCCTTTCTTTCCTTCCAATCAATTCTCTGATTTTGTTACCTTTGTTATATTCTTTAGAGTTTCTTTTTTTCTTTATAATTAATTGATATATCAGTTTAACCAAGTTTTGTGCCTTTTTTTTTATATATTGGTAATTTCCTTTTTAATCTCTTTCTAATCAATTTTTTTCCAATCAATTAATTGATTGATTGACCTTTTCCTAAATTTTTAGTGTTTATATTTCAGTCATTTATACACCCAATCACCACAATTTACTAACCATTTATTGTTTTATTTCCTCTTTTATTTCTTTCCATTAGGTTTTTTGGTCATGTACATAAATTGAGTCAGCCCTATCTTTTTCTATTTACTTCAATTTTGCTAGTCAATTTTTTGTTTTCATATGTCTTTCTTCCTTTTATTGACTTTTTTTTATTTCTAATTTGTTCATTTGCAAATTTAAGAGTTGTCATTAGTTTAAATTACTTCAAATTATACTTAACTTTTGATTGCTTCATTGTGAGTCTTTTAAAAGAACCAAAAAAATTATAGAGAGGTAAAAGGCATGGGAGAGTAAGATTATTAGAGTAAGATAAAAGCCATATTTAGTGAAAACACGAGTGCAAAACCTAGATTAAAGATAAACACATAAGGGGGTGATTCTTGTGAGGTCCTAACTAAGTTTTGTTATTACAAGTATGAATTTGGTAGAAAAAGGCATGGAAGCATCTAAACAGGATGGTAGTAGTAGTGAAAAGCAAGAAACACAGCCAAAACTTGATTTCACTCTTCGGGTCATGCAACAACAGTTTGAAAGAATGCAACTTGTCTTTGGAACTCTTCAAGATAGAATGGATAGACAAGAAGCTGCAATTGCAAGGATGAGAAGAGAGCAACCAAATGAAAAAAAGGAGGAACAGGCCAAAATATCCAACCTTTTCAAGAAGATGAGCTTGTGGATGAAGAGGAAGATGAGAATGAGGTAGAGTATACTAGAAGATTTGCATCAAGAGGAACTAGGCAAAACCGCTGGCCTAGAAAAGAGTATAAGAATCATGATTGTATAGGCTGAAATATTGGTAAATTAAATAAAGATTTTTCCATTTCAGGGTAAAAATGATCTTAACTTTATCGAGAGTGGGAACAAAAAGTTAAGCTTGTGTTTGAATGCCACCATTATTCACAAGAAAAAAAGGTGAAACTTGTTGCAGTCGAATTCATAAATTATATGATTGTTTGGTGAGATCAAGTTATTCTTAGTCATTGTAGAAATTTAGAGAGACCTATTGAAACTTGAGCTGAGAGGAAAGCTGTAATAAGGAGCCATTATTATCGAGATTTGCATCAGTGACTTCAAAACCTTACTCAAGGTTCTAAAAGTGTAGAGGACTACCACAAGGAGATAGAAATCACTATGATTAAAGCTAATGTGGAAGAAGACCGAGAGGCAACCATGGCACGTTTCTTAAGTGGCTCAAATCAAGAGATGCCTAATGTGATTAAGTTGCATAATTATGCAAAGGTTGAAGAGATGGTGCATATGGTTATGAAGCTGGAGAGGCAACTTAAGTTCAAAGGGGTGTACACAACTTCATCAAATTCAGGTTTTAATTCTTCTTGGAAAATGAATTGGAGTAAAACTAAAAAGGATAAAGTTGTTTCCAAGCTTAAAACAGACAAGGATGAAAATAAAGGTAAGGTAGTCAGAGATAAAAAAGGTACCAACTTTTCCCAGTCTAATAGATATTGTGATACTAAGTATCTTAGATGTTTGGGAATAGGCCATATCACTTCTCAATGTCCTAGCAAGAAGCTATAATGATGAGAGTCGATGGTATAATTATAACCGATGATGAAAGTAAGAAAGATTCTTCTTTTTCATTCAAAGAAAAAAATGACATAGAGTATGCTGTCTATGGAGAAGCATTAGTATTTAGGCGTGTTTTGAATCTTCAAATGAAGGATGATGGAGATAAGGAGCAATGTGAGAACATTTTTCATACTTGTTGTCACGTCAACAATAAGGTATGTACTTTAATCATTGATAGAGGTAGCTGTACCAATGTAGCTAGTACTACCTTAGTGGAGAAGTTGGGATTGCAATGCATGAGACATCCTCGACCATATAAGCTATAATGACTAAATGAATGTAAGGAGGTTAAGGTGAATAAGCAGGTGATTGTTTCTTTTTCAATTGGGAAATATTCTAATGAGGTGTTATGTGATGTTGTACCTATGCATGCAAGTCATATTTTGTTGAGAAGGCCATGGCAATATGATAGGCATGTTATTCATCATGGTTTCAAGAACAGGTACTCTTTTTAGAAGGATGGTCGACGTGTAACACTTGTTCCAATGACACCTAAAGAGGTGTATAAATATCAAAATAAATAGAGAGGGAACAAAAGTGAGATCACGTGTAATGAAAAGGAAAAGAGTGTGAGTGGTGAGAAAAATAAGAAAAAGAGAGCAAAAATAGAAAGAAAGTGTCAAAAAAACAAGTTAGTGTGAGTGAGCAAGAGGAGAACCTAACAGCAAGAGTGAAAAATAAAAGCTTGTATGCAAAAGAAAGGGAATGCAAGAGTGCTTTCTATGCTCAAAAGCCATTGATTGTACTTATGTACAAAGAGGCTTATTTGAACACTAATGACCTTTCTTTGTCTAGTGTTGCTATTTCTTTGTTAGAAGAATATAAAGATGTCTTCCCAGAAAAAGTTCCAAAGGGATTACCACCAATTAGAGGAATTAAACATCAAATTGATTTCATCTCTGATGGAGCAATTCCTAATTGTCCAGCATATAGGAGCAATCCTGAGGAGATAAAAGAACTTCAAAAGCAAGTTGAAGAGCTATTGGCAAAAGGGCACATGAGGGAAAGCATGAGTCCGTGTGTTGTGCCTGTGTTATTGGTTCCAAAGAAAAATGGAACTTGGAGGATGTGTGCGGATTGTAGGGCTGTTAATAAAATCATTGTAAAGTATCATCACCCTATTCTTAGATTAGATGATATGCTAGATGAGTTGTATTATTGTTGCACATTTTCTAAAATTAATTTGAAAAGTGGATACCATTTGATTAGAATAAAACTGGGTGATGAGCAAAAAACTGCCTTTAAGACTAAACATGGGTTATATGAGTGGTTAGTTATGCCATTTGGTGTTACTAATGCATCTAGTACATTCATGAGATTAATGAATCATATTTTGCATGCATTCATTGGTAGGTGTGTTGTGGTATATTTTGATGACATTTTAGTGTACAACAAGAGTTTAGATGAACATATGAATCATTTGAAATGTGTGCTAGATGTTCTAAGAAAGGAAAAGTTGTATGCTAATATGAAAAAATGCTCTTTTTGCATAGAAAAAATTATTTTTCTCGAATATATTATAAGTGCAACAGGTATTAAAGTTGATCCGGAGAAGATAAAGGTAACTAAAGAGTAGCTGACACCTATCTGTGACTGAAGTAAAGAGTTTCCATGGGTTGGCTAGCTTCAATCAACGTTTTGTGAGGGACTTTAGCACCATTGCTTGACCCTTAACAGAAGTGATTAAAAATTATGTGAACTTTAAATGGAAAGAGGAATAAGAAAGAGCCTTTACTTTGTTGAAAGATAAATTATGTTTTGCTCCTTTATTACAATTGCCTAATTTCAATAAAACCTTTAAAATTCAATGTGATGCTTTAGGGATAGGTATTGGTGCTACCTTAATGCAAGAAAAATGTCCCATAGCATTTTTCAGTGAGAAACTTAGTAGAGCCACTTTTAACTGCTCAACATATGA
Organism: Adansonia rubrostipa; assembly: GCA_038381775.1. Taxonomy (NCBI): domain Eukaryota; kingdom Viridiplantae; phylum Streptophyta; class Magnoliopsida; order Malvales; family Malvaceae; genus Adansonia; species Adansonia rubrostipa. Next base: position 15,869 of record JBBYHM010149497.1, read on the forward strand.
CAAAGAGTTGTATGCATTGGTGAGGGCTCTAGAGATATGGCAACGTTACCTTTGGCTTAAAGAATTTGTCATTCACTATGATCATGAATCCTTGAAGCACTTAAAGGGTCAAGGTAAATTGAATCACCATCATACCAAGTGGGTAGAGGTCATTGAGATATTTCCTTACGTCATTTATTATAAACAAGGGAACGAAAATATTGTAGCTAACCTCTGCACTCTGGTGCTCCAATGAACAACAGTTCCCCGTTTGATGCTTTGTCACGCAAGTATGCCCTAATATCTACACTTAGTGTAAAGTTATTAGGATTTGACTATATCAAAGAATTGTATGTAAAGGATCATGATTTTGCAAATGTGCATGAGGCATACGAAAATTCTGCTTTCTATAAATTTTATAGGCATGATGGTCTTTTGTTTAGGGAAAATAAACTTTGTGTGCCTTCTTCTTCTTTAAGGGAATTACTTATGTGTGCATTTCACAATGGTGGATTGATGGGGCATTTTGGAGTTCCTAAGACATTGGCCAATTTATAACATTTTTACTAGACACAAATGCATAGAGATGTTGAGAGAATGTGTTCTCATTGTATTTCAGTAGACAAGCCAAGTCTAGGACATTACCTTATGGTTTGTATACCCTACTTCCTGCTCCTAATAGACCATGAATAGATTTATCTAAAAAGGGAATGGATTCAATATTTATGGTTGTTGATAGGTTTTCTAAGATGGCTCATTTCATTTCTTGCCATAAAACTGATGATGCCATAATCGTACCTGATTTGTTCTTCCGAAACATTGTTCATTTGCATGGGATTCCTAGGACAATTATGAGTGATAGGGATGTTAAATTCCTTGGTCATTTTTAGAGAATGTTATGGGGAAAATTAGGAACCAAGTTATTGTTTTCTATCACTGGTCATCTTCAAACTGATGGGTAAACCGAAGTAGTAAATCAAACCTTAGAAGCTTTGCTCTGATCTATTATTCAAAGGAATTTAAAAATTTAGGAAGATTATATTCCTTTTGTCGAATTTGCTTATAATCATTTGTGCATTCTTTAATTGGTTATTCTTCTTTTGAGATTATTTACGGTTTTAACCCTTTAACTCTATTGGATTTGATGCCTTTATTGGTGAATGAGATGGCTAGCTTAGACGAAAAGAGGAAGGCTAATTTAGTGAAATAGATCCATGAACAAGCATGACAACTTATTGCGAAGAAGAATGGAAAGAATGCTGCCCAAGCTAATAAGAGATGCCAACTTATCACCTTTAAACCTGGAGATTGGGTATAGGTTCACCTTTAAACTAAGCTGCAACCATGTGGAGATGGACACTTGGAAAAGTTTAATGATAATGCATACAAATTAGATCTACCAGGTAAGTATCAAGTGAGTTCCATGTTTAATGCTTTTGATCTTTCTTTTTTTAATGTAAGTGTTGATTCGAGGACAAATCCTTTTGAGGAATAAAGGAATGATGTTATCCAGCCAATGCAAGATAACGTAGATAATGTTTCAAAGGGCTTTTAAGTGTCGAGTGGACCTTTTACATGAGTTCGAGCTAAATAACTACAAAAAGATGTGCAAGGACTAATCAAAAAGCTATTCATACAAGAAGCTAAAGATGGAGATGGAGTGGACTTGGAATTCAAGAAGGAAGTGGGCTTCGATCAACCATACTTAGTTAACATGCTTCAGGCTTACGAGCAAGTTATTTAATGATTGGGCCAAATGTTTATATGTAGGCTTATCTTTTGCTTACTTATGGGCCAGACCCTTTCTTATAAGTGGCACATGCCTGTCACATGTTACTTTGATTGTTTTAAGTATCTATATTAATGGCCCATGCTTTAGGACACAAGTTATTGGGCTTGGGGCTTTGTTTTGACACTTTAATCGATCATATGTTATTTAATTGTTTTAAGTATCTATATCAAGGGCCTATCTTTGGAACACTAGTTATTAGGCTTAGGGCTTTATTTTGACATTTTAATTAGCCATTTAAAGGCCTATATGAGTTTTACTAGTTAGGAAGCCTCAGGGTTTCGTTTTTTGACTTTAAATAGTCTATTGCAATTGTAAGACTGGTTTTTCAGTTTTTCTTTAGATAATTAATACAAGTAGTCTTCTTGGTGAGGTAAATTTCTTTGAGTTCTTCTTTGGACTCCATCAAAACTTATCAAGGTTAGTTTAATCTTGTGGCATTCAACTTTTGATATTCTTGGTTTGCAATTAATCCTAAAGCATTAGGTCAAGTTTCCAATTCCTTTGGTATTCTTGGTTTATGTTTTTGTATTTAAATTATCGAGTCAAGAATCTTATTTTAGTTTTTTATTATTTTTTGGGCTTCTAGTCTTTGATCTGAAGTGTTATTTGAGGGTTTTAGGACATCATTCTTGGGGTTTCTGCATCACTAGGAGAGTAGCATTATCTACTCTTAGTCATTCCCCTTATGTCAGTTATTTATGCCAAATCTGTAGAGCAACTTAATCTTGGCTCAATAGCTGTAGTTACAACTTTACAATCATACTTCCATGGTACAACTTTGTTATCCAAATAAGGAAATGGACTCAAAACATTAAAAGTAAGGATAGGCTTGTTAATCGGGGTTGGCTTTAACTTTTCATCATAGTAAAATGTCATCGGCTTGACCTTGAAAGATAGCCTTGATGATGCCTCTTCATAAATAACATTAATCTCATTATTCTTATGATCTTTATAGAACTCTACTTCGAATGAATTCATCAATCATTGCACCTATTTCCTAACATTAATGCACTCTTAAATCAAATGACCTATGACTCTTATGTGGTACTTGCAGGTCTTAAAGGGATCATATGTCCTGCAATAAGTACTTAAATTTGCTGGCATAGGGCAAATCATACCAGCTTTGACTAGAATGTCAAAATTTTGCCTTAATGGGATTGTAATATCCTCCATATTTCTTTTAATAATTCTTGCATTCTCATCTCCCAAAGTGTTAATTACAGGTCCAACATGATTGGGCAAGGGATTGCCATTAAAATTTAGCTCTTTTTTCTTTTCAAATTTTATTAACCTAGCTTTAATTAGGCCTTGCATCTTATACTTTAATGCAGTATAATCTTCAGTAGAATGCCTGGCATTTTGTGTATGGTAATCATATCGAGCATTGGGATTATACCATCTAGGGTATAGAAATTTCATGGGCTCAAAGTACACAAGTGCAATTAAATGGTTCTTGATGAGATCTGGGAGTAATAGAGTGTTGGTTATAGGAATAGGGTCAATAGGAGTTCTTTCTTGGTAAGGTTATGGTACTTTTTGGTTGTTTGGTAATTGGGTCGATTAAGCTGATTGAATCACAGGTCTTGTTGGTGGGATAGCTACTTGAGGGGGAAAAATTGGTTAAAAAGTGGGCGATAGTGCAGGTGGATGGGTATAGGTAATGTTGTTTAAACTCAGAAAATAGGTTTGGTGGATAGGATATGGACTGTAAGGTGTAAATCCTCCACGTAATCCTCCATAGGTAACTACTTGGACCTCAGCTTCCTTTTTCCTAGGACCTCTTTTTTTTTGCCCTAGATATGTCTCTTACCTTTAATTTCTTGCTCTTGGTAACATTCTCAATTATTTCCCCTATGATCACCATATCTGCAAAGTTTTTCATGGCATTCCCTATCATTTTTTCATAATAAGGAGCTCGAAGAGTACTAATAAACATCATGGTAGTTTTTTTTTCAGTGAGATATGGTTGAACTTGGCAGCTAGATCATGCCACCTTTGATCATACTCTTTGAAACTTTTTGTTGGCTTTTTCTCCATTGCTTGCAATGCCATCCTATCAAGAGTCATTTCCACAATATGTTTATATTGTAAAATAAATGCCCTAGACAATTCCTTCCATGAACGGTTATAGTTTTTATCCAATTGTATATACCATTTGGCAGCTGAGCCTATAGGACTATCTTGTAAGACATGAATAAGCAATTTGTCATCATTCGCATGAGTTGCCATCTTCCTGCAATACATTGTAACGTATGTCATAGGATAAGTAGTGCCATTATATTTCTCAAATTCTGGAGTATTAAACTTTGGTGGGATTACAACATCGGGCACAAGACAAAGTCCCGCAACATCTATGGATCCAAAAAAATCCATTCCTTCTATAGCTCGAAGCCTTTCTTTCAGAAGACTTATTTTTTGGGACCTAAAGTCCTCATTTGCTTCTTTTTCATTGAGTTTCAACTTTCTTTGTTCCTTTAGGTCATCTAAATTAGGAACTTGTATTAAGACATTTGGCTTTGGCCCTATCATAGAAACAGTAATCTCTGGCATTTTAAGATGTGCAATAGGGATTTCCTTACTAACCAACTTGTACACAAGATTTTGCTTTTTCTCTTTCATTGGGTTTTTGTCCATTTTCCTTTTCTCCTTGTCCATTTCTTTCATCATTTCCATCAATTAACCTAGTTGCTCTTCCATTTCCTCTTAGGATTTCCCCATTCTCTCAATCTTATTGGATTGCTCTTCAGCTATGATTTTCACTCATGATCGGGTACCATAATGGTGCTGCGCAGATTGCTCTATAAATTTCAGTCGATGAGCTATCCTTGAACCTTTATTTTACCAAATATTGAGAAGTTAAGGGATGATGCATCTAAGTCAGTTATCACATAGTTATTAATATGAATGCATGAATGAGTTATGCAAAAAAGGGAATATTTGCCACATAACAATTATTGATAAAAAAGAAACTTTATTATTCTCAATAATGTTCTAAATAACATCCATAAAAATAAAGCCTAAAATTTATGGCTTCTAAACAAACTTCATTATCTACCTATAATGATTCTGAGTCTCTTCTAAGAGTTCAAATAATTTTTGGCCATGAGGTTCGAATAGGTGCATACTCGCCTTTAGTTCATTGATTTGATCATGCATTTCTTCCACTTTTCAAGCACTAATGCAAATCTAGTCAAACAAATGCTAAGATGTAGCTCTCTTCTCGAACACATGTCTTGGGCTAGTTCATATTCTTCTTCTAACCTTTCCAGTCTAAGGGTCAACCTTTGACACCTTTCCTCCTATCTCATACGTTCTATGTATGCTTCCTCATTTTCCACCTTCATATGCTCAAGCTTAAAGTCTTTTAAGTAACTGCATCATTAAGTTCTTTATACATAATCCTCCATATGTTGCAATCTTGGTTCAGCTTTTGAATCCTTTTATTTTGCTTAGATCAACTTTCTTCCAGCTTCTTGATCTTTTCTCATAAGTTCTTGTTTTCTTGCTCTACCTTATCTTTTTTTTTTCTTGCAGCTTATCTTAGCCAATTCTATTTTTATCATAAGGCTAGAAGGCATCACTTGGACCGAATGAATAATGTCATCCTTATAAGGTAAAACTATGTCCTTGGCTCACTTCATACGCCACAACGAATATTTAGGGGAGGTAATATTCATGAATTTCCCTCCCTCAACTCGAATTATTTTCTTCCAAGCTTTGATGACACCTTTTTTCTTTGCTAAAGCCCTTTTACCTGTGTAACCAAAGTCCATCTGATTAAGCCTATGAGTCATTAGGACAAATTGCTCATAACCTGTTTGCCTTTGGACCATAGTTAGTGCGTATTTGATAACTCCCTGCAAACCTAGAAATGGAACCCAATGCCAATCCACACATTGGAATAAAGTCTAATTGTGATACATTTAAGGAGCTTCCACACCACATCTTGACTTGTCAACTTTTTCAAGAATGCTACCCATTTTATTTTTGTTTTGGGTTTTTGCTAAGTGCTATCACAAAACTCCTTGATGGGAACATTAGTACTAAAAAATGGTTTACGAAATCTGCTTTCCTTGCACTTGAAGTGGCTCATCGTCCAAATGTGTAACAATTGTGCACATCCATTGAATCGTCCTTCCCTGTTTTTTCTACAATGATTTAAAAACCTGATTGTTTTTGCCAAGATGGTTGGTGCTGCATTTATTTGGTGTTCAATATGATCAATGAAGTCTACCCTTGCAATCTCCACATAACCTAAAATCTTGGGAAATATGACCATTCCATAAGTAGCCAAAGCCATCATGCTCAAGACCCCTTCCTCTTTGAGATTTTTGTGTGATATAATCTCAAAAAAAACTTTAAGGAATGTAAATATTTCCTCCCTTTTGTTTTTCAATGACTTATGCATTTCTAATCCCATCATTTCAGTAAGCTTTCGATCGTAACCCATCTTATTCTTTTAAAATATCTTATCACAGTTTGGAGTTTGAAGGTAAAATAATTTTGAGTATTCCTCAATAGTTAAGACCATATCTACTTCATTGAATACAAGGCACCCGTATGAAGGTCTTAAAATTGAACTATGGCCCTTATCAAATTATTGTCTACCTTGATCGAAAGAAGTAGTGCTATGTCCCCATATTTTACCCAAAAAGCTTCCTACTTAGATGAACTCCATGATCCCCAAATGTTCATCAGATCAGTTAGGTCATTTGTACAAGATCATGTAGACTTTTTTTAACAGAGATAAGACATATCCCACTGACAAACAATCACCTTCTACTAGTTGAGTCACTTCTGATCTAGCCTTCAAATCATCTAAGGACTAGATTCAGACTTTGGTAGGCTTACCATGCATGTTACTTTAAAGTTCCTTTTTTACCAAAAATAGTTATGTAGCAGGATATTCCAATGATGTCATGATGATGTGAGTGCATGAAAAGGAAAAGAAAATAAAGTAAAATGGTTAGAAAAATATAAAAAAGTAATAAAAACATAAGCATAACAATAAATATATAAATCTTGAAAAAGGAAAGATATGTTCCTTCATGTGTCCTATCTTGGGTTATTTCTATACAAGGGTTGGTATGGCTCTATCCTAAAGTTCGCTTTTTAAGTGTTATTTACATGTTGGGTTAGGATATTTGATGAGTCTAAAAAGGTCCCCAGATTGTTCCTTAACATCACCCATGGAGGATGAGCAAGGCATCCCAATCCTCACCCATTATAGGCTTAAATTAGAAGGTTCAATTTGAGTGGGAGTATTTTCCTAGCCATTGCGGAGGTTATTACCTCATGAAAGCTTTGGTACTTTACACCCTTATAGTGTTTCGCTAGCCCATGCGGAGGTTGGCACCTCACGAGAGCATAGTTACTTTACCTCCTCCTAAAAGGATGAACTTGGTTCTAGGGCTGTATGATGTGATTTGTGCAGTGTGTGCGAAGGAATAATTTAAATCCCTTAACATTTTCATGTGTATTGAAGAAAAGAATAAATATTAGCAAAAGAACAATGTAATAAAAATTAACCAATAAACATAAACAAATGATCATTTTAAAACCAACTACGAGAACCTATAGTATCATAAGGCTAAATATGGTTCAACTCTCTAACATCCCCAGCTGAGTTGCCAACCTATCATAATGTGCCAAATACGAATATAGCCACTAAACATAAAAGGTGGGAGTCACCACTAATCTTTTTTTAAAGGTGTGATTAGATCACTTATATGAATCTATTCTTTTTAAGGTTATCGTAAACTTGACTAAAGCACCCTAAAAGTATAGGTTCTGGTCTATGTTTAGAACTAGATTCAGGAGTTTGGTTACATGTGGGGAAGGATCGGCACCGCAAAATATCTGTCATAAAGATAGTACCTAGTTAGCCTAATGTTGAACTAAAGGTCCTACGGTTTAAAAGGTCTTGATTTATTAATCAAATATTTAAGTATCTAAAGTATTTTCTAAGGAATTCTCTATTATGCTGGTGGAATGCCTAAGAAAAATCTTATCACCTGAAGAGTATATAAGGAAATCCATTTACGTCCTTAAATTGACTTTATTGTTGGATTCATTCTAATATTTTATGAAAGAAATAAAAAAAATCTAAATTTTATCTAAACATCTAATTTATTTATTATTAATCGAATTTTAAATATTGAAAATATTTTTCAAAGAATTCTCCATCATGTTGGTGGAATTCCGAGAAATATCTTTTCACCTCAAAGTATTCAAAGGAATCTGTTTGCTTCCTTGAAATGACTTCGTTGGCGAATTCATTTTAATATTTATGCATAGAAGTAAAAAAATTAAATCTTTATTCCAATTTAATTAATTTTTTTTAGTTATGAAAATTAACAAAGACCTTTAATATTGAAAACTATTGACTAAACTCTCCATTATGCTGGTGGAATTTAGGCAAAATTTTCTTACTTGGAAATTCTTAAAAGTCAACCGTTTGCGATTCCTTCGAATTTCATCATTGAAAAAAAATCTTAATTAATTTCAATTAAAATTTATTTTTAAAGTAAGAGCAAAATTATTATAGAACTTTCTTTTCAGTGAATTATTAATAATATATTATAATTAATAATCTTATCCAAATAAGACAATCAAATAAAAAATTCATATCATATAATCATAAATGATTAATAAAAATCAATTTACTCTAAAAAATCAATTATTCAAAAAAATTTCAATAATAATATCAAAGAGATAACAGTATATATTAAAAAATAGATGAATATATAATCAATAGAATATCAGAAAAGTAAAAAAAATTAAAAATAAAAAAAATGAACAAATGGATCGGGACCCATGTAAATCATGTTGGGACTTGGTTTTGGTTCATTTGAATTTTTTTCGTTTCACTTGTCATATGTTTTTTCTTAAAAAAGGAAAAAAAACTTTCAATTTTCAACCTTTTATAGCACCAAAACCGGCATCTGAAGATGGGAAATTCATACATCACCAGAAACTTCAAGTTTCAAAGTTTCTCATCATCGAAGAATGAAAATTAAAAAATTTAAATTTTTTTTAATATTTTTAAATAATAATAAAAACAAAGAAAGGTGTAAAATTACTTTAAAAATAGGCTCCTAGCTTCCTTCCAAATCCGAGACTCTTAATTTTTTTAACAGTATGCTTCCTCTTGTTTTGTTTTTTATTTTTATTTTTATTTTTTGTGTTTAGATTTGAATTTTTAGGTCCTATTTATACGACTAGCTAGGAGACAAAGAATCAATGATGAAATCAAAAATCCTTAATTCCATTCTAAAAATTTTAGATTCAAATCCCATAATTTTTGCTATGTCAACTCTAATTTTACAGATTTTTGGCAATTCGACTTTAATAACCTTAGACCAATCTTCGTCCCAATTCAATCTTGATTTGGTCAGCAATTTCAAACTTTCCTTTTTTTTTTTTTGTAAAATAAAATTAAAAACTACCTGATAGATATGGGCTTTCTCATGACCAAATAATATTCTAGTTTAATCCTTCACATTTATACTTGAAAATTGAATTATGGAACCTGAGTCTAAAATTGAGTTTCTACACTTAATAATGACCAAGCTAAATTCAAGTTTTTTGAGCCAAACCCGACTACTTATGAGAAAAAGTGTTTCGCCTACACCCCTAGTGGAGGTATGCTTATTTTTTTAGGGGAAGCCTTCTTACTGGACTTGGCATGAAAGGAATTTCTTTTTCATGTCATAAGCAATAGGTGTACCCTTTCCATTTTCATGATTAGAGATTAGCTGGATGTTGGGCAAGATTTTATGAAATTTGAATATGGGGTTGAATAGAGATATCATATAGGTTGTAGCTTTTTTTAATGGTGATTGTTTGCTGCATTATTGGTTTGTTAATATTTGAGAACTGATCTCTCAAGCAATCTCCTTTGATATGGGAAAACCTAGTTGGACAGATTGCTTGCTAAATGCTTCTCATACCCTTTTTTTTGGTATTTTATGACTTTGCACTTCTTTGGATATTATCCATCCTTAAAAGGAAAATAAAAGGAAAATATGTACTATAACTCACTTTCTTTTTTTTTCTCTTTGTTTATTTAAAACCATGAATTAGACTATGATTTTTAATGCAGAGAGGGAAAAAAGGATAGAAACATTGATATAACTTTGTGCTTCCTGTTGGAATTTAACATTTTCCTCGTTTTTTAGTGAAATTTCAAAATACATTTGATATATCTTGAAAACAATAAAACACATACACACTCACACATATATATATATCAGTAATGATACAAGTACATTAAAATTATATAGCTTGTGCCATATCAATGGAATACATGGGTGGTTGTTGTTAGCGGGACCAAACATAAAACCAATATACCCTACCATTACCCCGTGTCTTTAGAGCATATAACTTTTGCATTTCCTTACAAATTACAACTTACAGCCACTATTTTTCATATATTTTGCATTGTTCATGGAACTTGATGATGTGATTATCAATATCTACCGTATTTAGTGTATTTAAACCATTTAAATTATAGTGCAAAAAAAATACTAATGCTTCTTTACCCTCCCCTAATTTTGATTGTTTCAATGCATGATACCTAATTCAGTTCAATTGATGACATAAGTGACTCTGCCTTTTCAATGTTTTTTTTTTTAAACTTGGTTAAAAACCCAAATGTTATGTCCTTTGTAGTAGTATTTTAGTTTGTCCAAGACTAAGTTTGTGGATTAAATTGCTTTTTTGGTAATCAATCATTGATGTAACTGATGAGTAAGATTGATCTGTTAGTTTTAAGAATTTTGGGTAATTAGTGTTATTGATGCTCTTTTCACAAAATGTCAACCACAGCCCTACAGCATAGAAAGAGTCAAAAGGTGCCAGAGTTGGTACTCCAAGGCACTATCCAATGGTTAGTCAGTATATAGGTTTTGGTAATATAGCAAAGAAGATTGAGGATTGGAAAAGGCCTACCTTACCTTGGCTTTGCTTGCCCTTTTATAGATGTTGCTGGGGACATGGTGTTAAGTGATTTGATAGGAGCAGAGCTAGCACTGAGCTAATTGTCAGGCTATGGTGCCTTATAGTCGACTCTATCATTTGATTACCATTCGAAAAGTGTTAGTTCTGATGTCATGTTGCTGCCAAGATGTCATATCAATGTCTGATCATGTCTTAGTAGTCACCTGATTGCTTGGCAGTCTTTTTGGTTATGGCGACTGTGGCAATGAAGTATTTGGTCGATCATCCAACTAGTATAACAATTACCCCCCGTAGTCCAAAAGGCACTTATAAAGTAACTTGGCATTTTGGACTTTTGTCGAGGGGTAAATTAGTGCATATGGCTTGGGCAAGAATGTTTGAAATGCAAAAGCTAATAGGTGGCATTAATGACAGCTATAACTATAGGGTGGTAATAAATAGGATAACTTTTCAGTAACATGACAAAGAGGGGAAGAATAAGGATGGGATGCATGTTCTACCAAAGAAATGTGGAGGGGCATCATTTTAGGGATACAGTGTGTCAAAAGAATCATGGATGGACACGCGTAAGAAGAGACAAAGAAATGGACGAGATGCCAGTGGTACATAGCACTTGGTAAAGGATAAATAAAATAATGACAGGTGTTAAACTAAAAAGTGCAAAGGGTTAGGCCTTTTAGCTATATAAGAGAAACATTATTGAAGAGGAGCACAGTGTGGTTAAAAGAAAAAGAAAAAAAAAAGAAATAGAGAAAAAACGAAGAACAGAGAGCTTGGTAGTATGGTTGTAGGGTGCTTCTAAGGAAAAAGGGTAAGTTTAGTGGTGAGAGTGCCTAGTGAGGGGTTAAAGAAGTTTTTTTATGGAAAGCTATGTTAACGTGTTTGTTTGTTATTTTGGCAGTGAGCGAGCGGGTGGAGTTGAGAGTGAGGGGTGCTGCCATTGTTAAGTTTTTGGTAAGTTTTTAATTTATTTTTAATTTTTTAGTTTTTATTTATGGGGTAAGAAGAATGCCTAGAGTGGATGGTAAAAGGGGAAAGGTTGTTCATCAAATCGATTATGAGGAAAGGTAGGTTGGAGGAAGCAGGGAAGAAAGTAAGGAGGATAATGGAAAGACTAATTCAGGGAGGTATGGCTGGTCACATGATGGTGGAAGAGAAAGAACTGAGGGAAAAGATGGTGGCAAAGCAAAGTGGCGATCAAGAGTCAAGGCACAGTGGTGAAGTGTCTGGAAGGGATGGTACTGAAGAGGCAATCAAAGATGATGTAGGGTCAATTGTCAATTTGAACACAGAGTCAGTTAAAGTCTATAGCCAGTCCATAAATATGCAAATGGTCTGGAGGTGGATACGTGATATAGGAGTGGATCTAGGAAGGTACCAGATTACCAAAGTGGAGGCATAGCAGAGGGCCACATTCACTGAAGAAGATAGCACGGTGTTTTACCTTTATATTTTTAAGGTCGAGTTTCACCTTCCTTTGGAGCCATTCTTTTGTGTGTTGCTAAGGACGTATAATTTGTCACCCAACCAGCTGAAGCCAAACAGTTGGGTGATCTTGTTAATGTATTTCCTTATGTGCAAGGAGAAGGGCTGGCTACTGTCAATAGAGGTGGTGAAGGAACTATATTTCCTGAAGCAAAGTGAACCCTGTTTCTACTTCCTACAAACGAGGGAAGGGGGGAAATTGATAGTAGACCTTTTGTCAAATGCTCACATGAGAAGGGAGCAATATTTCATGGTGACCAAAATGTTAGCACATTCTAGTGTTTTTCGATCCAATAGAGCCGAAGGTCATCGACGAGCAACTAGAGGGCGAGCCTAGACGTCAAGGAGAATGAGCAAGTGTAATTCTTTAGGAGCGGCTGCGTGAGCAATAGGAAGTATTTGATACTTCAAAATGTTCAAAGGGGATGTTTAGAGTGAGACCTTTCAGATGTGCCAGAAGGGCTTGTGCGTGCACCTGGTCAATGAAAGAGGCACGTTTGCTTAAACATCGAGAAGTATGGCTGGTAGGTATAAGTAAATTATTAAGGCATTTTTTGTATGCTTTGTCTGCAATGTTTTGATATGTTATTTGTATGTTTATAGGTGAAGGTGTAGTGAAGGAGGGAGTAGAGGATCTGGAAGAAGAAGAGGGGGTCAAAACGTCTGGTGATTGTCTTGGTGAGGAGGAGGTAGAAGGGTCTATGATTAATCGGTCAGGTAAAAGAGTGGTTAGGGAACATCCATCTACTCAAAAGGCTAAAGAGGGTATTTCTTTAAGTGCTTGTTTTTAAGGTAAAAGATACCGTATTCTGATAAGAGTTTCCCTATTTAAGTAAGAATGGACACAGTTCAAGCAACTTTAGCAGAACGGGGGGCTAGGAAAGGTATAGTAGAAAAAATGACTGCGCATCAGTGAAAAACAAAAAGGAAAGTGGGTATGGAGCAACCAGAAGAAGCCATGCTTGGACCTATGACTATAAGGTAGAAAGCTAGTCCTGCTGTCGTGTCTGCTATGGTGACTGCAGTTATCCCTGCTAAGGTAGAAAGGGTTAGGTTGAGTTAAGGTCTAATTTTGACGGGTAAGGTAGTTTCACAACCGAGTAGCACATTTGTGGGGCCACATTTAGTTCATGGCGGGTCAAGTGCTGAGGGTTAGACATCTCCTGGTATTCTCCGAGATAGATGAGTCCAGATGTTAAAGCAGCACTCAGATAGGCTGCGAAAGGTATGGCACCTAGTGATAGAGAGATGCTGAACAGGAGGAGTCTAGCCTAAAACTTGAATGTTACATTGGTTGGGCTAGTGAAGGTGAGGTGTTTTTTACTAGTGAGTTTTGTACTATAGAAGGATGTAAGTGTTGTTGACTTATTGTGTTATGTTTTATGGTGTAGAAGCTTCACTACCAAATGATGTACATGTGCCAAATGACGAGTTGGCAGGAGAAGTTTAACCAGCAGGCATAAAAATTAGTAGAGCTAGACGCTAAGGTGGTGAAGCACAAGGAGGTGAACATGAAGCTAGAAGCTTTCTAGAAAGAAATTGAGGAGCGAAAGGTGGCCGAAATTGTTGAGTTGCTCCTCAAAAGGGGAGAAAACAGAGGCTGCGACTATTGAGTTGGCAAAAAAGCTCGAAGAACATGATATCGAGTTTCAGTTTGCAAAGCCTAAGGTCTTTGAATTAAAGGCATAACTTGGCGGGATGGAGGCTTGTCACCAGACAGTAATGAAGAAGTAGGAGGAGGAGATTTTTGACAAACTTTTTGTTGCAGTGGATTCATATAAACGCAATGCTCTTTATAGCGTGCAGTTATTGCGAGGTCCCCTTAATCTAAGAGTGATCAACTTAGGTTGATTGTATATACTGCATGAAGGCTTCAACATGCTATTGCCAAGCTAGTAAGAAATGGAGGAAGGGCGATCAAGGAATGTAGCTTTATATACTCCTACTACTGAAGAGTCTGAGTTAGGATAGTCTGGTGAGGATGTTGGTGAGCAAGCTGATTCATCGGCCAGGGATAAATAGTTTTTTTGTAATGATCCAGAAAGACTTTTGTAACTTTTGTTTGAGAAATAAAAATATCATTTATTGTTTTAAGTGTTCGTGTGAACTTGTTTTGACTTTGATAGCAAAATCAGCCAACTTAATGTTTCTGGCTCTTGTGTAAGAGTGGTTTGAAATAATGGTTGGTAGGTAAGATATTTGTATTGAGAGCCATTATGGCGATCGCTATGTTTGACGACTGTAATAGACCTTGGAGGTCATTCGGGCGACTGGTTGTCATGAGAAAAATGACTTAGGTTTCAGGTGGGGTACTGTCCTATTCCTTAAAAGTTTTTTGGTTGCTCATGTGGTGAATAGTATGACTTGGCATCAAAATTTTCAGCTTTGGAAGCCAATGGGGTGACTGGGTGTTACGAGTTGAGAGGACACCTTTGAGGTGCTTAAAAAATAAAGACAAGTTTGTTTTAGCGATAAAAATGTGATAAGTGCTTTGAAGGACCAGATACTTACAAGTTGTAATGTTCCATATATTAGGGATGATTTGTCTGCTTATTTCTGCCTACTTGTATGCCTCGAAGCCAAGGACCTTAGTGATCTGATAGGGTCCTTCCCAATTTGGAGATAGTTTTTTTTGTTCCCTGGCTGGTTGACTTACTTCACAATTACGGAGAACAAGATCACTAAATTGGAATTATCGATTGTGAATGTAGCGATTATAATATTTGGGCGTCTACTGTGCCTGGATTGCCATTTTAATGGCGGTATCTTCTCTACCTTTTTCTAGCAAGTCAAGATTAGCTTTTAGGTGTTTAGCATTGAGTTGTTCATTGGAGGTGGTGGTGTGTAGGCTTCGCACTCCTAATTTGGTGGGTATAACTGCTTTTGTACCATATACAAGGTTGAAAGGAGTGGCTACTATGGCTTGCATGTAGTTCGAATCGCCTAAAGTATTCTAGGTGTCTCTTCCACCTATACGCCATTTGCGTTGTCTAGTTTTTCTTTAATGGCTGTAGGATATTCTTATTCATGGATTTTACTTTGCCGTTTGATTAGGGTAAGCAACGGAGGTGTGGACAAGGTTAATGCGAAATCTTGTACAAAAATTATGTAACTTGTCAGCTGAGAATTGGTTACCATTGTCTGCTATTATAACATTGGGTATCCTGAATCGACAAAAAATGTATTGCCAAATGAAAACTTTCCATGGTTCAAGCAGAGATGGTAGCAACAGGTTTGGCTTCTACCTATTTGGTAAAATAATCACACGCGATGATTAGGAATTTGCACTGGGTAGTCACCAAAGGAAAGGGTTAAAAAATGTTTATCCTCTAAATGCAGAATAGCCAAGGGCTGAAGATTTGTTTAAGTGCTTCTACAGGATGATAGGGAATTGGGGCGAACCGTTGTATTTGTCACATTTTTTGATGAGTGCGGTTGCATCTTTTCTTATCTTTGGCTAGAAGAATCCTTGTCTTAGTGCTTTGAGTGCAAGAGCTCCTTCGCCTGATGGTTATTGCTTATGCCTTCATGTATATCTCTTAAGATGTAGTGGCTTCTGAAGGAGCTAGGCATCTAAATAGAGGAAGAGTGAAGGATTTTTTGTAAAAGGTGTTATCAATAATTGTATACCTGGCCACTCTCTTTTCCAATCGTCTTCATTGCAGGGGGTCGATCAAAGCTTGTTTGTCCTTGAAAAATGGAGAAATGGTGTCATCCAATTTCCTTCAACATCGATGCTGATTTGGTGCATACATCTATCGTAGTTGGGTTTTGGGATACACTCAAGTAGGACTTTTCCTCTTGTAGAGATGTCCATGCTACTATCCATTTTGGATAGACTGTTAGATCTAGAGTTACTTTTTTTGGGTATTTGTTTAGTTGTGACATGAACGAAGCTTTAGGCCAAAGTTGTAATCATGTTGTGGTATTTGGTGAGCAGTTCATCCTTGATGTCATACACTTCGTTGCCTTGGTTAGCCACCAGCTGGGAATCAATGTGGGCGATAAGGCAGTTGGCACTAAAGGCTTTAGCCAGCTATTAGTGCTTCGTATTCAACTGCATTATTTGAGATTGCAAACCAAAAAAACAGGCCGTATTGCCATTCTTGGCCATGGGGGTTGAGTAATAAGACTTCAACACCGCCTTTTTCTTGCCTGACGATTCGTCTACATGAATGGTCTAAATGTTCCCTTGGCGATCAAGGAGAAGATCAAGAACTTTGCTTAAAGAGTCATTGCTGGTCGAGGTGTTGTATGGCTGTGACTCTTTTGATGTTTGGAAGAAACATTCACCAAGTCAGAGGTTGCACTTTGATTACTTTTCTAAGACTATAGGCAAGCCCGAATTCGCTAAGTTCAACACTTCAATGAATCATTCTTCCTGCTGAGTCGACTCTGAGAAGGACATCTTTAAGAGGGTGTTTTGTCAGGACGGTGATGGGATATGCCTAAAAATATTGCCTCAACTTTTAGGTGGCCATGACGAGGGTGAAAACTAGTTTCTGCAACTTGGTGTAACAAAGCTCCCGAGCTTGGAGTGTTATGCTAACGTAATAGACAGGGTATTGCTACTTGGCTTCTTCTTTTACTAGGACGGTGACAACAATTTCGTCGAATGCAGTGAGATAGACATCTAGCTACTCGCCTTATTTGGGGCTAGCTAGCAGGGGAAGAGTACTTAAGTATTCTTTTAGTTTGTAGAATGAAAACTGGCATTCCTCAATTCACTTGTATCCAGTCACCCTTCTTAGTAGTTTTAAGAAAGGTAAGCAGTTGTCAGTAAATTTAAAGATAAAATGATTAAGCACTGGTACTCACCCTGTCAGCCATTATATTTCCTTACTGGATTTTAGGGGAGCTCATATGGAGTATTATGTTGATTTTTTAGGGTTTGCTTCGATCCTTTTTAAAAAAATTATGAATCCTAGGAATTTTCCTGCAGAAACACCAAATACACATTTAAACGGGTTGAGTTTCATTTTGTACTTATGCAGTATATGGAAGGTCTCCGTGAGGTCACCAAGGTGTTGGTAGAGGGATGAGCTTTTGACGAGCATGTCATCGACATAAATTTCCATTAAAGACCCGATTTGGTGATTAAAAAGTTTGTTAACGCTGATATATGGCTCCAACATTCTGTAGGCCAAAGGGCATAACTTGATAACAAAAAGTATTGTCCTCGATGATGAATGCTATTTTATCTTGGTCTCGAGGGTCTATCTTTACCTGGTTGTATCCAAAGAAGGCATCCATGAAGCTTAAAAGTTTGTGACCTACAAAGGCATTGACAAGTTGGTCAATAGTTGGGAGGAGGTAGCTGTCCTTTGGGCAAGTTTTGTTGAGGTCGGTGAAGCCTTTTTAAGCATGACCATATTTGCTAGCCAGTCAGGACAATGGACCTTGCAAATGTAGTTAGCTGCCAATAGTTTGTCGACTTCTTCATGGATTGCTGCAAGTCATTCTGGGGTGAATTGGTGCTTCTTTTATTTGACAGGTGTGGCTCGAGGGTCCGCATGTAGTAAGTGCATAATGACAGTTGTGTATATCCTTGGCATGTCAGCTGCGGACCATGAAAAAACATTCGCATTATTCCTAAGGAATTTTGCAAGAAGATTCTTTTTCGGTGGGTTGAGGAAAGAACCGATGTTGGTAGTCAACTCGGGGTCTGAATTGTAGATGGTCAATTTTTTTGTATCTTTAGTTGGTTGAGGTTTGTGGTTGTCAAAGCCGCTTTTGGCGTTAAGGCTTTCCAGTGTGATTGCCTATGGCTGGGTTGGCATAATGGTGTGAAGCGTAATGGTGTGGACTTCCAGTTGAGTTACCATATCCTCGATGGTCGTTGTTTGTCATGCGACTAATTCAATTGATAGTAGGTGGCACTAAGGGGTAGTTTATTAGTTGGATCTCATGTATCCGACTGCTGTTGGCATGGGGAATTTAGTGGTCAAACAGTAAACAACGGTGACCATTTTAGTTTTCTTTATGAGAGGCCTGCCCAGAATGACATTGTAGGTGGAGGGTTAATTGACAACTAAAAACTCAACCATAGTGGTAACCGTGTGGTCACCATCGCCCATTGTAACGGGAAGTATGATTGTCCTTTTGACAAGTATTGGCTGATTGGCAAATCCATAAATTGGAGATGATGGGGTTAGGTCATTGACATTAAAACCCATCTGTCGCAAAGTACCCCAGGGTGGATCCTCACAGATCTAGGGGTGCATGCGACTTAAAATATTTTTCTGGCTTGGAAATGTCTTCTTAATCGAGACTTTTCTTTGGCAATGTGATGAGAATGAGAATATATGGATTCTCGACTTGTGGTGCAGTGAAAGGGACCATAAGATGAATTGCTCATTTTGTTGGTCTCGAATGACCATCACGAAATGGCCAACGCTTGGAGTCGCCACCGATCATTTAAGGCTAGGTATGATCGGATGCCTATTGAAACCTATGTTTTGAGTTACGAAACTTGAAACATCAATCCCATGGTCTACGTAGTACAAAGATTCATCATTGGGTTCGGGAGTTGGTTACGCGTAATGAGGTATGAACTTCTTTGCGATGCCCGAAATCGATACCTTAATAGCTATGTCTTATCTTAATTTCGATTCTTTCAATCTTAACTTATCATTATTTCAATATAACCCTCTCTTAATGAATGAATCTTATAGAAATATAAATCTAGGTTTGATAAAAAAGATTTAATCTCATATATGCCCCAGAGAGATGGGGAATATAAAGATTTTCGATAATAATGACCTTTGGATTTTACTTTGAAAATGGAATGTTCCACTTTGGGCACTGGAGAGATACCCACGCGAAATATTACCTTTAATTTTATTTGGAAATGTTTTGAAAAAGAGAATGCAAATAATCATCATAAAGAAATCATGTTAGTAAGGCAATAAATGAAATAACATAACATGGACCATTCAATGCAATGATAAAAAAATGGGTGGACTATTGGAATTTATCTCGCTATTGGCATCGATTATTTGGAAATAACCGAATTGACAATTTTCAAGATGCATCTGGGTTTCCTGATTAAGCAAAGTTTGTTTGACATATTCATGAAAGTCCAAGAAGGAGAAAGTTTCAATTAAAGTTAAAAGATAGGGTTGGAGTTGGGTTTCTTAATTAAGCAAAGTTTGTTTGACATATTCATGAAAGTCCAAGAAGGAGAAAGTTTCAATTGAAGTTAAAAGACCGAGTTGGAGTATTCCCTTAGAAGGATGGGATTGGCGTATCCCCTCAGAAGGTCGAGGTCGGAGTATCCCTATGGATGACAAATAATTTGACAATGGAAGATTTTTTTTAGATCTTGAAAAATTTGAAGAGTGGGGTTGGAGTGTCTCCTCAGAAGGCTAGGGTTGGAGTATCCCCAAAAGTGACACGTTCGATACTCTTTAAAGAAGTTGAGTTGAAAAAATTAAGTTGATAAAATCTTGTGATTTAGAAGACGGGTGAGCATTTTGATGACTTCTAGTGAAAAGAATTATTGTGAATGAGGATGGTAAAGATGTAAAATGTGTTTATGCCTTGATATAAGCCTATGGGAGGTCAAAGTATATTCTCGAGTCTAATCGGGTCGACATAGAGACATTCGAATGTCTCGAGACGAAACTCGGGAAAACAACTTAATTTTGTCCAAAATCGAAAACAGGGGACAGCATCGCGCTATCTTGCTTCCTGAATTTATTCTAAATTGGTTCGAAGGATTTAGAAGGTAGACAAGACACCGTTAGAAAGGTAACTCGATAAGGGTCATCCTAAGAATATTCCCACTACCCCAAAAAGTCACATTCTAGGGGAATAAATTTTCAAGTTCGGATTGATAGTGCTGTTGGTAGAGCATATGAGGGACAAGGTGTGTTAAAATTTGAAAAATCACCTCGGATTCATTTAGTATCAAAAAATTGCAAACAATACATTTTTGAAAAGGGAATTTCATGAACCTTTTAGGAAAAACGTTTGAAAAATTTAGAAAAATCATTTAGTGGGCCTGAACGGCCCAACCAGAATACATGTTCGGATTCTAAAGGTTCCAGATAGTTTATACTTGAAAAATCATAACTCTCTCATCTAGAATGATCCGGGGGTGAATAAGACATCGTTTTAAAGATAATTCGACATGCTTTGATAAAAAAATATCAAAAAAATCATGAAAAATCATTTAGAATTTTAAAGTGATTTTTCAATTTGCAACAGTTATGCTGCCAGTAGGGGACAAAGCAAAGCAGGGAATATCTCTTATTTTTTTATGTTTACGGGTCCAGCCTCGAGTCATTGACATTGGAACATCCATGACTGAAGGAAAAGAGTAGCGTGAGCATCACAAGCTTATTTGCACAGTCCTAGAATTGTTTGGGATGATGAAATAGCCCGTTGATCATATGACTCAAGAAAAAGGAACAAACATTTAGGGAATAATTGTAAGACCATTCTCATTTCAAAATCGAAAGATTTGAGCATGTTTAACCAAGATTCCAAATCTGGAAAACTTAATTTTCCCCAAGATATTTTGCTAGCTTTAAGGAAAATACTAAGTCCATGCTAATCCTCATTGG